>JAFREQ010000026.1:4617500-4652500 GCA_025331565.1 Holacanthus passer
CTCTCACACACACACACACGTACAGACTGTGGGGGGTCGATGCTGTTGTATATCAGTCTTCCTACATAAGTTTCTCTGCTGGTTGGTTCCTGCATTGACGCTCCCTTAATTAAACTGAATTAAAAACCAATTTATTGCAGCTACATAACTGAAGTTTACTAAAATATTATTAAGAGGAAACACAAAGAGTCTTTTAGTAAAATAAGTGGAATTAAAACCTCAACATATAACAGGGCTTGTATTTGAGACGGTCTTCAGTCTGTGTGTGGCTCTTTCAGTCCATCTATTCTCAGAGAAATAAAGAATCACTAAATATATCAATAGCCATTTTTAGCCTCATCAACGAGTAGCAGAGCTGTTCAGATCTTTTTCTGTGTGTGTGTGTGTGTGTGTGTGTGTGTGTGTGTGTGTGTGGCACCCTGCTGTGCTGCTACACAGCTATTGATCTGATAATCCGAGGAGCAGCAGTAAGTGGAAGGTAAACAAGCTGCTCGAGGCCTGATTGAAGTCTTGTTATCCAGATTGGAGGCGAGCGAAGTGTCTCCGCCTCGTCTTTTGTCAGCGTTCGTGGTCTCGTCTCCGAGTCGTTTCCTCTTCAGCCGATGCTGAGGTTGAATATTCAGCACGGGACCTGATCAAAGAGCAACTTGACCCGATGCTCTCTCTTATCTCTCTGACTGACTTTGCAGTTGAGATCGGGCACAATGAACCCGAACCACAACGTGTCCTGACCTCAACCTCATTACACATATTTAAAGTTCCCCAGGAATCAATTATGAGATTAAAGTTACGTGTCTCTAAGTCAAGAACTGAAGTCAACACACAACATTATCACACTTTTATTTGTAGATACTTTTACTCTGAAAAACTTACTTCCTGGGGGAGAGGAAGGAACCTTGGGTTACTTCACAATATAGTGTATTTTGGAGAATACTTTTATTCTGAAGGAACATTTCCTGTGGGAGAGATGATGCTGCCTGAACAACTTCACATTTAACTTTTCAAATATTCTTTCTCAAACATTTTGAATTTAATAATTGCAAATTAGAAAACATCTAACTGCCCAATATTATTATGAAATAGTTGATCTGTCATCACATTGGTTAAATGTTTTTTTTTTTAAAGGGGTGGGACCTTTAAGTATTAGGACCAATCAGACTGGGAGCTGACCTGCTGATCAGGTAAATGATTCCCTCATCAGTCCTCACCTGTGAGCCCGTGGGTCCTGCTGGGACGAAGGAAGAGGAACAACAGATGAACCTGAGAGAGATCAGCGACACAGACCTGCAGAGCCGAACATGTTTGCCCAGTGGTGCACCAAACTGAATTCAGAACTTTTTCCAAACCCAACCAGGAGTCCGGGGAGAGAAACAGTGCCCTCGGGTGACCATCAGCTGTTGGACAGTGGGATTGATGCTCCCTACTTCCTTCCTCCTCCTTCTTCCTTGCAGGACCACATGTGGACCAGACCGGTTTGTGGATCTGTCCTGGAGCTCGAGGGAAAATGTTTTGAATTTATCCAAATGGCTCAGTTGTGACCAAAGGGTTTTGACCGGGAAGACCTTCGGTAAGACCTCCGTCGATACCTCAGGAGACTTAAGATAATAGACTATTTCCACATAATGACTCTAATCATTTCCCTTTCACCTCTTCATCCAGCTGGAAACCAGAAGCTCTCAACTTTGCAAACCAATCAGGCAACTAATTAGAAGAGGCAGAGACCCTGAGGCAGTTTGAACAAAGTCCAGACGGTGCAATTCTCACAACTGCAGAAAGAATTAAGAAATAACCCGACATTATTATCAAACCTGCAGACAAAGGTTCTAAAATAGTTATTTTAGACAAACAGCTCTGAAAGTCAATTTTAAAACATTAAATATTACAAAACCATTAACAGGCAGCATACAAACACAGACCAAACTAAAATTCAGAAATATTATCCAGTGTCTCTCTACAATAACAAGTTTATCACAGCCAACAAAGAGACTGTCTGTACGACCTGCACATTTTACCTGCTTCCAAAATTCATAAAGAACCAGAAACATAAACCGTTTCCTCCGAGGTCCAAGACTTTCAGTCTCTGATTGCAGCCGCACCTCGTATAACACAGATATGACAACACATAGATCACGACCTGGTCCCGCTCTCCACGAGAAACTCCAGCTACATCAAGGACTCAAACCACTTTCTGGAGACTCGGTCCACGACCCTCCACTCTCAGGCCTTTACACCAACATTAATGTGTCGATGGGATTCGGGCAGTGAAGGCTCACATGATCCTGATTCAAGGAGATCCTCCAACTATTCCAGTCACGTCTTACCAATCATGGCTTTTTGTTTGATGACACGCAGCTCGTGCAGGTGAAGGACGCCGCCGTGGGCCACCGATGTGCGTCGTCCTGTGTCGATCTGCACGTGAGCAAGTGCGAGCGAGGAGTCCCGTCCTGATGTCACCTCAAACCATCATTTCATGTGAGATTTTTCTATGATAACGGTGCATGACTGCATGGCAGGGAATCATTTGCTCAATAACATCAGCCATCAATCAAAGTGAAATATTCCACTGACCCACAGCAGCAAAGCTGCGTATCATGAAAAATGAATTCCACAGTGCTTTAAACCCACAGACACACATCAAAGCTGGATCTGGGCTTCGTATTCTTCATCAAATCAACTGATACTTTGTTTGTTTTGTCTGAAATTTGGCTCAACAAATCTATCAGAGACAAAGACACAGCAATTAAAGGTTAGAATGTTTTTTTTCTTCATTAATATAAAAAGCTAACTTCACGCCACCATCCTATCATCAGTGTCTCTCAGCAGACAATTTGAAGTTTGTGCCTTGAAACTGGAACGTAACCATTTTATCTCTGCTGTAGGTTTTTATAGATCAACAAGCTTCATTGTACTTTCACTAAAATTCTAAATATACTGTTCAGCTCCATCTCACCTCCCTCATCCAAAAGGGTTCTGTCTTTCTAAAACTTCCGATATAATATATAATATAATATTAGAGGGACATAATGTCGTCTCCGCTCTCACGAGTGAGGGCGAGTGGGGCGAGTGAGGGCGACCATTTATTTAAATCAAACTGGAGAAAACAGCTGACTGGATTTAGTGATTATGACCCATAAGACAGAAAAGATTAAAACATTGTTCTCTGAGTCTCTCAAATGTCCCGAAATGACACTTTATATTGTCAGTATTTGATCCACTTGGTCTCATGACATTTGGAAAGTCTAGACGGGGAAGTCAGAGAAGGAGAAGGACTCTACTGAGCACGCTCTGTGGGCCCAAAAACCTGGACCAGCATGAGAAAACCTGCCAAGGTGCTTTTGGTCTTTGTGTCCAGTGAGCAGCCTTCATTGAAATGAACAGCACCATCTTTGACAGTGGACTCCAGTTCTCCTCAAAACATCCGTGAGCAGAATCTGAACGATGCAACAGGCTAAATGTGATAAGATCCTGGTTTGTGTGCAACTCAGACGTGTTGATATCGGACTGAGCTGCAGGAACAGTTGTTTGAAACAGTCTGTCAGGTTGTTTTCTGGAGGCCTGTATGTTTCCCGCTCGACCTCCTGCTGAGGTCAGAGACGGAGCACGAGGTATCTGATGCCTCCAGCTTCTCTAAGACCTGCACAGAGTTACAGCTGATTCTGCCCCTGACTTCACTTCTACACATGTATGTGTTTGTATGATGAGGACGAGATAACAAACTCCAAGTCGGCATCCGTTCAGTTTTGTCCCTCGATTTCTTACCTGAAGCTGCAGCTGTGACTCAAAGATGAGAAATGTGCTCTTTTATGTTCGTAAAGCAAAAAGTGTGAGTCATCGAGGTCTGAATACGTTTCTCCTCATCCACTGTGACACGACACAGACAAAGACATTGTGACTTCTGAGAGAAGACGTGAAGGTGCAACAGCCGGGATGAGGCAGGCCGGAGAATCTGAACCAGATGCTGAGTCATGGAGACTCATCGTGTGTGTGTGTGTGTGTGTGTGTGTTGCTTGTTTTCTGCAAATTGAGTCATCACACTCACTTCACAATCTTTCATTTAACATTTCTACAGATTCTCACACAAACATAACCGACCGCTTCCTGAACGACGACGCTCGTCGAGTCAAAACAAATCCAGCCCTCATTTCATCGCGATTTATTCCTCACCGCCGTTTGTTTGTTCGTTTATTGGCTGTTTGTTTGTCGGCCGCTCGGTCACGCTCTCTCAAAGTGCGGCTTCGCGCGGCGTCACATCGGCCGAGTCTGGACCAGTTGTATTTATAGATCAGCCTGTCTGAGGACGGAGCCAGAAGCCAGAGAGTAATGATGCGCTGCAAATGGGACTCATCCAAAACTCGTTCTCCCTCTGCCCCCACACACAGCTCTATTAACCTTCACACACACACACACACACACTCACACACACAGCACATGGACACAAACACATTTTGCCAAGTTCTGCATCAACCTACAGGAAGCACAAGATAATCGAATTATACTACAGATGTACATTAAAGCTGTCGGAGCCTGCGGTGGTTCAGGCGTTGACAGACGTCACGTCATGGTCACATGTTCACATCCTCCAGTCACGTATGTCAACAGCCATTTACAACCTGATCTCTCACAACAGGCGCTCATTCAGTCTGAATTCATGCTGACAGATATTTAACTCCCCCTGTTTTAGCGTTTAGTTGTGCTTGAATTTTGAATGTTGTTTTAATATGTTCCCATTAATCTTGTGAATCTCAGTCTGTGTCGAGCTTGTTGGGATTTCATTAAAATGCACATTGCTGAAATAACACGACTGAACTGTGACTGTTTTCAGCTGTTATGTTTCGGGCAGAACAGATGAGGATGCAGGCGTCAATAATGATAATTTCCTACAAAAATGATGGTAAATTATTTCACTTTCTCATGAAATTGTCAGAGCGTGGTTGTTTCTGCAGACGAAAGAATATGAAGGTAATTTCACATCAGACGTGAGACTAAAACGCTCCTGAAGCGTCCGTCCGTCCGTCTGTAGCTGGAGACTCTCAGTCCTTTGGTTTACTGATGAACACGGACGTACGTCCTGTTCACATGATCTCCTGCTCGCAGTGAAACCTGGAGCCTCGATACATCATCACTGACAGGAATGGAGTTGACGGCCTGTAGACTATAGACTGCTGAGACGACGCTTCAGTGAATGTGTGGGAACTTTCACTCAGGACCAAACTGACGGACAGCGACACACTGATCATGTGACCGACCTTCTCTGAAGCCACGCTGCTGATGTTCAAAATGAAAACCTGCTTTCTGGCTGAGAACAGGGGAAGAACGCCAGCGTGATCAGGTGATCGGGTGTCGTCCTGGTCTGGTTCCTCCTCTCAGACCTCAGCTGGAGCTGCTGCCAACATCTGGATGAGTCACATGATCTACAGCTGTTTGACGATGTTTTTCTCACTCGACCTCCCGAGGATGAACTTCCTCACAGTCGTCGTCCTCCTCAACAAACAGGCTAATTTTAGGCATCACTTTCAGTTTTAAAGTGTAGCAGGGTCACCTGACAGCACAAGCAGGAAATACCCAGAATGCTTTGCAGCAATATCACGTGTTGTGTTCTAAACAGGGGACGTGAGTCACTTTGTCTCCACCTGACAGCGACACCTGTCAGCGTCTCTATTTCTGTCCTGACAGACACACGAGTAAAGTTAATGTGGATTTTTATTTTTAGCCGTGTTGGTTCTCGGATTTCAGCGGTCCAAACTGTAATATCTCAATATCTGCTGGATGGACTTTCACGAAATCTGGTTCAGACATTCATGTTTCTCTCAGGATGAATTGTAAAGTGTCATCTAGCGCCACCATCAGGTCAGCATTTTAAAAATCCATTTTTTAGAAATACTTTAATTTTTGCAACAAGCTCATGAAGAAAACAGGGCGTCATGTAGCCGCCATAATATTTACAACGTCTGATGTATCAAGGCTTTAATTCTACTGTTTCATCGACATCAAGTCACACGTGGTTTAAATTCCTCCTGAAATCTCGATGGTGCACTCGTGCGGTCGTTCAGACTGAACCAGAGTTTGATGGACAACTTTCACACCAGCCTGAAAAAATCAAAGCAAACAGGAAAAACCCTCAGTGTTGTTTCACCCTGAAACTTGCAGAGCAAAAAGTAAAACACCACGACGACAATTCAGACTTGAGAATGTAAGAATAATTGATTTCATCACTGGTTTTCAGAAAAATCCAGAACCGAGACAAAATGAAGTTGATTTAAATCTGGACGGAGACACATGAACGAAACGCAGGTTCACTGCACCTCTACACTCACACCACCTCATCACGTCAGGCCTGGACTGAACCGAGCAGAAGATCCACGGCTGGAGCCTCGATGATGCTTTCAAAGACCGTAGGAATCTCTGAGCTCACTGTTCCTGCAGATGTTAACGTGTTCTTCACCTCATTTTCACACAGCTCTTCTTGTTTCCTGCTTCAGCGCAGACACTCTTCTCATTTACTCTCTGACTAGTTTTTATTTTTGCTCCTGCTCTCGAACAACAGAACCGTTATCTCCGATAACAACTAAATCACTGGGATCAGGATCATTTATGACTCTGGGTTGAGATGATCAACTTCCAGCTGTGTTCCTCCGTCTCTGCTCGGCAGAAGAGTGGACGCATCTTACAAAACTGGTACGAGAGATTTTTGTACTCGAGCACTAACTTCATTTAGTTCATCTGAATTCTCTCTGCAACATTTCAACGGACGGCTAAATTTAAATGACACCATAACTTTCATAAAGCTGAACCCAGTGAACACGTGTGCTGTGGGATTTCTACCTGCTGGATGCAAAAGCAAAATTTGATTTAATATATTTAAAAGGGACAGTGAACAGCTGTAAATGTAAATGTGACTGTTTGATGCACTGAACCACATTATAGCTTCCAGCTAATTCACATGTGTGACCTCTACAAAGCTTTACAGGAAAGAGCACACGACACAAAACTACAAACAAAAGCAAACCACAAATGGAGATTGACTGAGCTGTTTAACTGTCTGCAGATCACCTGTGGTCGTCGGACGGACCCACGGGTTCAGGAGACTCATGGCTCAGCAGAACCTGCCGTCCGAGAGGGATCAACGACACCGATAACTCGAATCCGTTCTGGGGACGAAGGCGTCTTTTCAGGGCCGACGGCCTCCACACAACCGGACCTGAAGGAAACCGTCATCCAGACTCACAGAGCGCAGAGACCAAACACCACAGCATCAGTGTCAGATCCTGGACCAGCCTCCTCCTCCCCCTCCCTCTCCTGCCTCACCCATGTGGAGAGTCACTGATTAAATGGTTAAATTCCTCCAGCGTCACATCGTCTGCCTCCACAACAACACCGACCTCGCTGATAACGAGGACGACTAAGAGAGAGAAGAGCTCCGTCCTGCCTGAGCCGACGACGCTGATGAGATTCACCTCATCAGTTTCGCCCCGACTCTCCTCTGCAGACCGTCTCAAACAAACCACGATCAGAGCTAAAGGAACTGGACGTGATGTTAACGGACGAAGCCACGGAGCTGCAGCCAAATCGACACCAGGAAAATCTGGCATCAGCACGGACAGGAGAGAAGCTGCCAAGGACAGACAGGGTCTCTGTCCCACTTCCTCGTCCCCCAGTTTGCCTCTTCGTTCTCCTGCACCAACTCCCAGAAGCTGCTCTTCTTCTGAACTTCATGTTCCTGTTTTAATTAGTCAGAGTGAACAAAATGTTCTCAACCTAATCTGCAGATTTATCAAATGTGATATGAAGAACTCGTCGACCTTAGTCTTCATGAAAACTTTAAACTGGCAGAGAGAAGCTCAGAAACACTTGATTTAGCTTCATTAAAAGCTTTATTGGCAATTAAATAATGTTTTAATTAGGTTTATGTTTCAACTGAAAAAAACCTTCCTTGGCAATAAACTTGCCTCTTTACTGATATTAGGAAAATTAGACGAGCTGTCGTGTCGGGTCGAGGGTCTGTGCTCAGTTCTCATGGGTCAGTTTGACTCCATCAGTTACAAACCTGGAAACATTTGAAAAGCTGCTTCTGCTGCTTCATTTTCTACCTCCAGCCATGTTTTCAACTACATGACATCAGATCTTCACGTCCTCTCGGCCTTTTTCTCTGAATGTTAGTTTGAGTTCTTGTTTTCCCGTGGAGTCATTTCACATTTTACCTTATTTGACCCTGTGAACTGTCGGCCCTTCAAAGTGCGTCCAACCAGAGAAGCTAAAGCAACGATCCAACCATTTTCATCATTTTCTGAAAGTGACGTCTGACGCAGTCTGAACAAACATGCAGCACCATGAACCCGTGTCTCTGCAGCTGAGCTCTTATCTTCATTTGTACGATTCATCCTGTCTCCTCTCTGACAGCAGACTCTCGCTGTGTCCGTTCAGAGCAGCTACGAAGACACGTGAAGACACACCTGTTCACACCTGAGCTCACTGTCATCAACATGAGCTGTTCGAGATGTTCCTGAGTCTCTGAGACCAGGAATCATATTCAGAATCATCTCATCAAAGATCTGTGAGTAAACTGGGAGAATCCACCTGCAGGCGCTTCCTGCTGCTGTCCATGGTGCACACGTCACAACTACATCCTTCCAGTACAAAATCTGATGCAGTTTATTTAATGATATATTTGTAAATTATTTTTTTTAATATAATCTCATCTGGTCTAAAATATCCAGGCTCCTTGTCTTGGTAAAGTGATGAATATTTTATTTTACAGTCACCTGTCAACCGGCGAGTAAGTTCACGCATGAAAGACGAGCTGCGTTTCATTAGTCGCTCGACGTGCCCTCGTTGATTTCCCATCAGCACTTGCCCTCGGGGGAATCCCCGCCGCCGTGACAAGTGTCATTTTATTTCTCTGGGAAACTCAAGTGAACTTGACGGATGGATCCTTTGAGGCTGAGGGAGCGAATCCTCATCGATGGTCCCTCAGAGCTGCAGATCAGCCGCTGTCATTTCTGCTGTGACGTCGACGAGCTGCTGATTTACAGCGTTTAAAACAGATGTTTGTGGAACAAACAGAAAGACGTCGTCATAACAACGTGTCTGTCAGCAGCTTTGTGAAAAAGCTCTGAAGAGGAAACTCTTAACTGTAGTACAGTAACTATAGTGCCTCCTAGTGGTGAGATAAGATTCTTTGTAAACACAGCACCAGGTTTACGAGTGCGGCGTCAGACATGAGGATCTTCTTCCTCCCTGAACATGAAAATGGTTCAAACATGTTTGTTCTACTTGTGACCAACTTTAGTTTTTTAGTAGCGTCAGTAAAACTCATTTTAGTTCAACCTCTGTCATTATTTGTACCAGATGAGGTTAATATGACTCACAACAGTCAGTCAGTCAGATATGAGATGATTGACAGCAGGACAATCGATAGAACTTGTCATGGTTTCAGTCTCTCAGTTTATTTTTGTGAGTTAACTAGTTTATTTTCAGTGCATTGACTTTTAACTCCAGTGTTTTTGGTTGGGTTGTTTCTTTTTTTGTTCAGGAACTGCTGCAGGTGCTGGGGGCGTGGTCTTCATGTGATGGGGCGTGGTCTTCAGGTACTGGGGGCGTGATCTGCAGGTGATTGGGGCGTGGTCTGCAGGTGCTGGTGCTCTCTCTCTGTTCTCAGTGTCCACAGCTGCCTCCCATCTGACCTGACGACCGGCAGCTTAAACACTCCTCTCCTTCTCCTGCGAGCTGCCAGATCGTCTCTGTCTTCTAGCGCTTCATGTTTCCATTGTCTCCAGTTTGTCCAGTGATTCCTTGGCTTTGTCTCCACCGTGCTCATCTCCACCTACATGTCTCCTGCCGTCCTGCCCCAGCTCCGACCCCCCTCCGCCCTGGCCTCCATCCACTGAAGCTTCTCTGCTCCACCTGAACGTCTGGTGTTAGTCACCTTTTTGTTTTCTCGCAAATCCTGCAGTTCCTTTATTTAATAAATCCCTTTTACCCCTTCACCTTTGTCTGTGTCTCGCTTCTGAGTCCAATTAAGAAATGACTGAAATCGTCACAGGAATTAAGCTTTAATTTTCCCTCTCAGGTGCATGTTTACACTCTCAGCTCGAAATAATTCAGTGATTCAGTTTGAGCACCAAACAAACTGCAGTAAGAAAAACAGTGTTTTTTACATTCTGTTCAAACCTTTGCTTCAGTGTGTTTCTGCTCTGAATGATTGCAGCCGCTGTGACAGTGACTCATTGATTTAATCCTGCAAAGAAATATTTTACTGCCGGTTTGAACTTGGTGGGTGGCGACTCGGACTTTGGATGATATATGAAATGTTGAAACTTCCGCTATTAATCAAGTGCAGCTTCTAACTTACGCAGAATCCAAGGATATCAGCAAACAGGTCATGATGGATTTCAGCCCCTCGTAAATAAACTCACCTGCTCGAACTCAGTTTAACTAAGATGAAGAGCAGAGCTGAAGGTTTTGTAAAGCACAAGCAGAACTCCGCTCGTGTTTTGGCAGATTTTAGATTCTCAAAGCAAAAATATTTCTGCAGTCTTTCAAATGTCGAGAGTGAGACATTTTGCAGCTTTTGTCACTTGGTGAAATAATGGAACAGACATTTTGTGAGATGTGTGGATGACTGGTAATTTTCCCGCCAGGCTGCAGAGAAAATGATGAAGCCAAACAACTGCGACAAACATATTTTATCCCAACAGAGCAGCGAAAAAAGGCAATAAAAAAAGAAAGACAGTAGTTTGCATATTAACACGGTGACGCGTGTCGGCACTCTGCGAGCTCTCAAGAGATCCTCATCAATACACGCTGAACTGCAGGTTTTCACCTCAGTCTTTGACATGATGCATTTAAGTTGCAGAAAAAGCAGCAAGAAGCTCCTGATTAAATACAGAGAACAAACGCCCCAAAACAAAGATGTAAGAGGAGACAAATGGAGGAAGCCCCCGAGCTGAGTCACGTCAGAATAAAACACCTCTGTCAGCACGTCAACACTTCAAACTGGTCCCTGGAGTCACGGCGTGTAGCTTCGCCACGCACTTTAAAAAACCCACACAGGCTGTACAGTACATGAGTACGTGCAGTACTTCACCCACAGGCGCTCACACAAATATAAGTACAGAAACGCAGAGCCGCTCGTGAGGAAGCTGCAGGATTAGCTGAATTATTTCGGGTTCCTCGGGGGAAATCAGCCGCCGAGTACAAACACACCAGAATCTGCAGGCTATTAACATCAGACATGATGGAGTGTGTCGCCTGATTCCACATGAATCTGACTCTCATTGTTATTCTAATTCTCTGACTACATCACAATTCTCCGAGCCTTAATGTGTTTCACTGCTGCGGGCTGGCGATGGAGACGAGCTGCGGGCTTCAATCTGCCGCCGCTTATTTCACATTTATACTGCAGTCAGTGGAACGATGATGATGATGAGGATGATGATGGCTGGTTGTGATGGTGTAGCAGTCTGAGCTGATGGTTAAAGACGTCCTCAGCAGCGACTTGTGGGTATTGATGATGTGGATAAAGAGCCTGTGTTCTCAGCGGAGGAGATAATGTGACTTATTGACCGTGAGGCGAGAGGCCGCCGGCTGATTTAAAGGTTGTCATGGGGACGTTTCTGCCCGTCGCCACGGCGAGACGACCAAGGACTCGTGAAGGTCGTAGTCTAAGACGGCCTGTAAGCATCACGTGGTGGCGAAGTGATCTCACACACGCGCGACAGGTGACGAAGCTGTGTGATGAATGAAGTGTCTTATTGTTTGTGACGTGATGATCAGCACGATGCCGTCACAAGCTTTAATCGATCTTTATTTATGCGTCCTGCTCTGCTTCACTTCGTCAGGCCGATGGTTGATCAGCACAACCGCAGTTTAACGCGACTGATCACCGAACAGCTCCGGCGACGGAGCGCAACGCACCATCTGACAACATCCATCAGCTCAATGTGGCAAACAAAGCCGGTCTGACGGGAGCTCTTCACGCCGGCGCTGAACCAGTTTACAGCCTGATGAGGAGGCACCGAAACAAGCAATCAATGGGAACAAAGAGGAAGAACGACCACCAAGGCAGCGCCACGACTGCAAACCAAACACAACACAGCATAATTAATCCCATAATTAACAACCAGTCCTCAGAACAGAGACCAACCAGAAACACAATCTATTCAACACCAGCAGCTCCACAGCAGATCTCTGCTCTGTTTCTGCATCCAGACTCAAGAAGCAAACACATATATAAACATGCACATTCATTCATGTTACAGCAGATAAAACACTCAACAACCCTCCACCTCCCCAAATACACACATCCACATCGTAAAGGAAACACCGGCGCTCAACGCTACATCAAGTCAAGACGGCTCCTGACACCAAGTCTCCTGTGAACAGATTCATTTATTGAATTTCCATAACACCCGACAAGAATGTCACAACTTTATCGCTCCCCAGATGAATTAACAAAGCAGGAACACACACACTCGCGGTCGGCTTCATCCATTTGTTTTATGTACAGCAAACAGTGAGTGTTCTGGAGACGGGTCCTTCAGCTCCTGAATCGTCGGGTTGAGACTGTAATGCTTCATAGTTAATTTTACATTTTTGTTCTTTATATTCAAATCTAATTAATTAAGTGCATAGATGCCTGACTGCTCGGACACGCTGCAGGTCGGGACAGACCTTTCGATAAGAGTGAAGAGTTATTGGTGAAGAGGCCGACAGTGTGTTGAAGTCTGTGCATTGAGACATTACGAGAAAACACTTCTTGTTAATTCCTCTTAGTGTGAGTTTTGCATATCTAAAAAATCCATTTCCTGTCTGATGTCTCTGCTTCAGTCACCAGCTCTACGACAGTTCTGGATCTGGGTGATTTGGTTCATTTCATAAACAGCTTTTCTGCAACTTTCTGCCTTTGCTGAGCTGAATCGTTTCCTTTGGAAAGTTGACATTGATTTTATCCAGACTTCAGTCAGCTCCGGCTCCAGAAGACCTTTCATGCTCCATTGTTTAGTCCTCCTTAACTTCTGATTCACAGGAGGAGACAGAGGGCGACCGCCGGTGAAAATAAATCAGCCAAGAGTTTCAGTGTGAACCTCCGAGTTTCAGTTCATCACCTCATTATCTGCTCCAGCACTTCACAGTTCAGGTGATGTGACAAGAGGATGAAGACGAGCCACGGCCACCTGTTGTACAGTTGATTCAGTGCATTTTAAAAAGGTTTTAAAAAGGAAGGACAGAAGCACTTCACCTGCATTTCAGGGGGAATTTGCTTCCTCATTGTCTCAGCGGCTGAGACTCTCCGGCCTTCACCCGACTGATCAGCACCTGAACACGACTCTGGTGCGAAGCGTTTTCTTTCCACACGATAAATCAACTCAGTTCATCCAACCAGAATACAACTAAAAAAAAATCAATATGTGGATGTAGAGGACGCTGAGGTCCTGATTAGCTTAGCTTAGCATAAAGACTGGAAGCAGGTTCCCAAATACACCTAGAACCACCTCTGAACCTCACTGTCTGACACGTATCTGTTAAAGAATCACATAAACTTAAATAAGACAATTGTTGGTTATAGAGGAAGTTATTCACTGTAAGTTTCAATTTACTGTTGTAAATATCAGAACTCACCAGTTCTCGTACTGAGATAAAAGCTTGGACCAAACAGTCTCAGTAATGTTGCTTCTTATCACAAACTGATGTGTGACTAAAACAGTGCAGTTGCACCGAGATCCACATTCAAACTGCAGAGCTTCTCTTTACATTTTATAACCTGCAGGAAAACAGATGAATGTCATCGCTCTCCTTCTTCCTGGGCCTCTGCTGCAGGAAGGATGAACTGACTATTGATTGCTGAGAGCCAGTAACTCGGCCCTCTTCAGGTTTATGAGGTAACGCTGCGATGGTAAATGTCAGAGAAAAGTCAAAGCTTCTGGGCTCAGATTAAAGGCGAGGTCGAGAGGTCAGGCGGGAGTCGACCATGACTGTTTCTCTGCCGAGTCGGAAAAGGCCAGTGTTTGGATATTTAGCACAGATTCCTCCCGAGGACGGAACGAGCCTGAAGCACAGATTAATCTGAGTTCGTTCGGTCTCACAGAGGCAAAAATAACCAGATAAGAGGCAACAAAAGTGGAATGAATCCATCACAGATGGCGACTTAATTGGTCTCAGGAAACTGAAGTGAGGATGATGTAAAGGTAGAAAAGAAAATGAACTAATGTTACATCAAACTTAAAAACTGCTGCTTGTGTGGTGCCATTTATTTATTGACTCTGTTCTTCAGTCACATCAAGAAAAACATGATGGAAATACATGAAATAAAGCAGAAACATTAGGCTGAAAACAAATGCAACTTTTTTTTCGATCTGACAGGAGACAAACATGTTGTCATCTCTTATGCACAAAGAAAATTAAACCGCTGATCTTACTGATTTGTTTTTATAACTTTATTGGGAATTTTCCTTGTATTTGGTGGACGGTCCAGAATCGACTCAGGGTTCAACCACAAGGTCACCACGAACTTTAGGCTGTAAAAGATTCTTCATTCTTTGGAAATCATTTTTCCAGTGAGAGAAAAGTTCAGTGTAATAGCCAGTAAGCATCAGCACATCTGTTTTCATGTGATGACTGTAAAGCTTAAATCAGAGCCTCGTGTTTCCTCATCACACAAACGAGCATTTGAGTTTTCAGAAATATTCTTTTTTACTTGAACCTGACAGATAAAGTCTGCTTCAAACACCATCGCTGTGATACTGTGTGAGCACTTTGACGGATGATCGCGGTGACACTTTTACAGCTGAGATTAAATATGAAGACAGCAGCCTTGCTTTGTCATCACACAGGATTCTGCCAGAAGGTGCACATTTGTGAGGATGGATGTTCGGCAGAGCGACGGCGATGAAGATGAACCTCGGAGACCAATAACGGCAGAGATACTTCTCAGCTCGGCTCCGTCTCCTGTTCTTCAACTTTATACCTCAGACTCTGAAAACACTCCTGTTGTTGTTTTCTTAGGCGAGTCGTCGTTCTGGAAATGTGACAATCCTGATATCTCAGCGGCCATGAACTTAGCTGTGGATATTTATGTTCCCCAGAGGATGATTCCTGATGCCTTTTCCTCCAGTACCATCATCAGGACCAAAGTTTGACTCGAACACAACAAATAGTAAAATCTAATTCAAGCGCCACCTTCAGGTCAAGTTCTCAGTTTCACAGACAAAATATTCCACAGGCTCGTTCACGGAGAACATGCACGTCCCCGAGCGGATGAACCTTCTGCAGAGTTTTCTCGTGAACAGATACTCGGTTCTGTTCCTGCTATGTTTGTTCATTCACAGGTGAAGTTGAAAGTGTCAGCGGGGGCGTTAATGAATCACTGTCTTTTCAGCCAATCACAACGCAGTTCAAAGGTTCAGGTCAGGGACTGGGGAAGGTGTAATGTCAGTGTTGGTCGTCACAAGCAACCTGTGCCGATGTGTGAGAGAAGTCAGGAAAGTCAGAGGGAGAAGAAGGTAAAGATTTTGTGCCCAAGCTTGCAGTGAACTCTGAGTTATGTTGTGCCGGCGGGCTGCAGTTTGACCTTTGACCCCTCAGCTCTGGGTGATGCATGGAAGACATTTTAAATTTGCCCACATGTGGTGATAATGGCTCAATACATGATCCTGGTCTTATTGGCGAGGCTCAAGAATGGCTCTGTAATTCCTCGCTGAGCGGCGGAGGCAGGGGGAGGAGCTTGTTGAAAAATGGAGGACATAAATCACCGCAGTGCTTTGACCTTCTTCACCTGCAGCTGTATATCTGAGCAGAAACCAGTTGGTTTCAGAACGAGAACATTCCTGAGCCGAGGCTTTAAACGTCCGGGTCGGCTGATTAATGACGGTCGAAGCAGTTGAAAGCAAATTGAAACTGAAACCAAATGAAGGTATAAACAGAAATTACAGAGTAATCAGATACCGAGCACTTTCTCTTCCAGCCGTGGAGTTCAGCTGAGAGCCTTCGGGGCTCAGGGCGACTTCAGTCCATGAAAGTACAGAATGATTCAGAGACGTCTGCAGACTCTCGGGAGCTTGTTCATCCTGTCTGGCCTTTTCCTGACCTGTGGACTTCAGCCGCCTCTACACTCTCCAGCTTTAGTCGAGAAACTGCTCTACTTCTGCTTTTATTGACAACTTGAAGCTGTTCAGAGGCAGAAAGACGGAGAATCAGGAGAGTTTTCAGAACACGAAGTCTCGAGGAGGACGTTTGAATCAGGACAGGCCTCGAGTCAAATCGGCAGCCGTTGTTCACAGATTCAGGACTGTTTTGTTTTTCTCAATTGTAGATTAATGAAGCTGTAAATTCTTGGTGTTCATCAACTAGAATCTGTGGAACAGAATTATCTTTAAATAACAAGGTGCCTGCAGAGACGAGGACGTCAGTCGCTCGACCACTTCGATCCAAACTGGAACGTCTCAACAAATATTTAATGGTCTGCCATGAATTTCTGTACATTCACAGTCCACAGACGTTGAATCCTACTGACTTTAGTGATGCTCCCCTGATGTTTCATCGAGTGCCATCATGAGGTCAACGGTTTAATTTATCCAATACTTTGATTTATGACCAAATATTTATTATCTGTCTGAACCTTGCAGAAACTGACCCGCTGCCTGGACCGATCAGTCAGTTCGCTGCTCAGACTTCAGGATGATTTATTTCACTGATTCACTGAAAGTCTGAGGATAAATCTGGTTTGTGCTTCGGTCAGTACTGATGGCAAAGAATGGTAACTTGAACCAACCTGCTGCCTTCACCATTTCAAATCAGCTTGTTCTTGATGTTCATAGACGTCTCGAGTCTTGATTTTCATGTCGATCATCGGTGATAATACTGTGTTCACCAAATTAATATCAGAGATCTGTGGCGACATCATGAATTTTTCCAGCACAGACCAGACGACATGCAGCACCAGGTCAGTGACACCGACGGGAATGAGCCCATAGAGAAAAGAAGGAAAGTGACCACCATTGTTGTCTTTGTGTGATGGACAGCTGAGATGAAGGCTTGTTGAAACTGTCTCTACTCAATAATACATGTCCTCCAAGTCTGGTCCCAGGTGAATGAGCAGAGACAGAGTGTGTTGGAGCTGCTCACCTGGAGCTAAAATCTTTTTTAAACTTGTGATGTTGAAACTGCTCATTTCAGCTGTTTATCCTTCTATGAACGTGTCATATGTTGTGTGATTTGATTTTCTGATCATAAATACTTTATATTTGGTATTAATGTTTCTTTTAAAGTTGATATTTTACAGGATCATCCACTCCTGGATTCTTTAATAGCAAATCAGTTATTAATTTTTCATTGGCCTTTGCCCAGTTGACTTATGACTCGTCCCGCCTCCATAAATCTTCTGGTCGGACGCTTTAATGACCCGCGTGCATCTGCCAACGATGCTGCTGTGAAAACCTGCACAGTTCACAGACGCTGCATCACCTTGGTTTTATTATGAAACAAGGACCTAAAATATGAGGAAAAATACAAGCTACAAATATTTTATGATTCAATGAAAGGCCAAATGTGCAGGTAACAGAAAGCAGCTAAAAAGTGCAGAGAGATGCTTTTCTTCTCTTCAGGGAACTCATGAAGGTGACAAAGTTTTAACAAACTCATTCATTCATTCATTCACAGAAGTTTTTGTTGCAAACCCTTATTATTTTTCAGTTCTGGTGTCATGGTTTGGACCAGCGGGCAGCATCCTTTCCTTGATGATGATAAACGCACAGTGTTGCTGCGAGGCCTCAACCCCGGTTCAGTGTTGATCCGCTTCAGTGTTGATCCGGTTCAGTGTTGATCCAGTTCAGTGTTGATCCAGTTCAGTGTTGTTCTGGTTCAGTGTCGATCCAGTTCAGTGTCGGTCTGGTTCAGTGTCGATCCGGTTCAGTGTTGTTCCGGTTCAGTGTCGATCCGGTTCAGTGTTGATCCTGTTCAGTGTTGTTCTGGTTCAGTGTCGGTCCGGTTCAGTGTTGTTATGGTTCAGTGTTGATCTGGTTCAGTGTCGGTCCGGTTCAGTGTCGTTCCGGTTCAGTGTTGATCCGGTTCAGTGTTGATCCGGTTCAGTGTTGATCCGGTTCAGTGTCGGTCCGGTTCAGTGTTGATCCGGTTCAGTGTTGATCCGGTTCTCTTCAGTCTGCTGGGATGAAGCGAGCAGAATCAGGGTGTGTCATTACTCTTGAACTTGCAGGATAAAAAAAGACGGCGGTTTGATGAAAGACTTCTGTGCTTGCTTTTAAAAACACTCCCTCTGTCCTGCTGTGTTTCACTGTTTGTCCGAACTTTACTCAGTAATTTCAGGTAAATGAATTTTTGAAAAACTCCTCGATAGTTTAAGCGCCGCCGCTGCTCGGCGTCCCCGGGGCTCAGGACCAGGTCAGGTGTTGTTCATCACGCCGGCAGAGGAACAAGGTCATCAATAAAAGTCCAGGTAGGTGAAGCCACGGCTGCTAACCTTGAATCTGATCTTTTCAAACTGAACAGCGGGGGCCGTCGTCGGGGGAGACGTTACCAGGCAACAAGAAGATGTCACTGTTAACTACAACATTCCTGTGGAAAATCTCCTCCAAGCTTTTATCATACAGCACAGTGAAGAAAATTGACTTGAGTTCAGGTGTTTGTGCCTTTTCATTTCACAGCCTTCTGATTTCTTGGTCTCCTCTGAGAGAGAGAACAAAGCCTCCGAGGTGTGTTTTCCTTCACGGACAGAAAAACAGTTGTTGTGGTTCTTGTGTTCACACTGGATTTGAGAGTTCACGTCCTCAGTGACAAACAGACAGAAGCAAAACAACATTCGATCCAATTTTGCCAAGACGGTTTGCGAGTGGGCACAAATTTGGGTTGAACTCGCCTCGAGATTCCTTTCACCTGAATCACTTTCGGTCCGACGGCTTCTTGTTGTAAATGAACGAATCTCCCTGCAGAAATCACGCTGGTTCAATCCACCGATGCTCGACAGCAGCTCAGCGCCGTGAAAGTTATCTTCATGCAAATGTGCTTTGACAGACAGAGAAAACAACCCGGAGACCAACCAGAGTTTTTGATCCAGGAGTTCAACAAGCTGCATGAAAAGCTCTGAACTCGTTGTCGTGTCGAGGCTCCGGGGCCAGAAGGAAAGTGACGGGACTCTTCTGGCTTTAAGCTTTTCAATATCACACATCGACAGCGTATTGATTAAATCTCAGGAACCTTTGTGGCGTCCTCCTGCAGGTTGTGCCGGTCGCTCCAGTTTTCAGATCCATCACACTTAGTTTATTGTGAAGCAGCTCCTTTTTCTAATCCAGCGAGTTTTCAAATACTAACATGGTCGAGTTGATCATTATGGAAAATGAACTGAGAGCCAAGATCTGTCATGTGGATCAGTAACAGATCGACAGACTCGAAGATCAGTGAGGATCAGGTCGTGTATGATGTTGAAACCTTTCTAATCAGTAACTATGAGACAGATTCTTGCAGGTAGCGTTTTGCTAATGTTGCTAATGCTGTTTTATTTCCAACATGTCTCATCTGTTTTATTGTTTTGATTAATATTTGTTTTTTATGTTATTTCATTGTTCCATTATATTTTTGTATTATTTTTTATTGTCTGATTTAATTTGCCTAATTTTCTCCTTAAATGTTTTAATCCTGGTTCAAACATATAAAGTACTTTGTAACTTGGTTTTGAAAAGTTCTGTATAAATAAAGTTTATTGTTAATATTTTCATTGTGATTGTCAGTGATAACGTGATGAGGTTTGTTTGTTTGCTCTGGATTTGGATGAAAAATGCAGAAGCTGATTTTATTCCCTGAACAGTGAATCACTGGTTTTTACATGTTGTTAATGACTTATTGTTTCTGTGCTTGTGATCATTTGGCAGCTTCACACTCAGACTGAAGGGTCTGAATATTGTCTCTAACAGATGCACATCTGCACTTTTGATAATGAAATCCATCTTGTGCTGACCCTGGTGGACCCTCGCACACTTGCAGAAGTATAATTCCATCTTTAAACTATGAGCTGATCTTTGTCTCTACATCGCAGCCACGTGTGTCGACGCCGCCGCGGAGACTGAGAATCACAGGTGTCGGTTTGTTGTGTTTTTAATGGCTCTTCATCTTATGAATAATTAATCTTTGGGTCTATTTGGCCCCAGATGCTCCTTTGATTCCAGCAGGAAGGTGAGACATCAGAGTGTTTCCTCTGCAGTTCATCAAACTTAATCGTTTTGTTTTTCAGATCCACATGTTCAAGATATTTCAGAGAAACCTTTTCTGCTGTTTCGAGTTTCCACCTGAGCTCTGCAGTGATCAGGCTTTAACAACTTTAAAGTCAAAGTCATGAAGCATCTGTGTGATGTGACCAAAAGTCATACTGACATTGATAAACAGGCTGGATACGCTGGACCCCCGCCTGGACCCCTGACGTGGGTTTGACCCATGCAAACTGTACCATGACCACACACGACTCCTCTGGTAAGAATCCTTCATCCATAAAATATTCAATCCCCTGTAAGATGAGAGCAGACAGCAGATGTGAACGCACCAAGCTGCAGCGGGGAAATATCGAATTCATGGTTTCGCAGAATCGTCTTTGTCTGTTGGCAAAACCTGAGTTGATCCCATTGAACCACCTCACATGTGGATTCTCAGTCTAACCTCCAGCCTTCCAGCCTCAAGCTGCTCTCCACCGTCCGACATCTGTGGCGTCGTCCCGCAGCCTCTGAGCCTGGAGAGGGATGAAGAGGGATGAAGAGGGATGAAGAGGGAACAGAGGGAACAGAGGGACGTCCCGCTGTTTGACGAGTGCTGCTCTGATGATGGTGATGCCAGAACGAGGAGGAGAGAGCGAAGAGGAGGCGGCCGAGGAAACGACTCGCTGATGCAGCAGCCAACAGGGCCGACGTGATAATTCAGGTGTCACCGTGTCACCAGGCAGCAGGACTCATTTTACACCTGAAGGTTTCACCCACAAGTTTCCTTCCCAACCTTCACATTGAGGCTGAGACACCATCAAACTACAAAAGAGTAGATGCAGCAAATGTAAATAACAATCGAGCTTTTCAGTTAAACTCACTTCATTTTCTTGTGAAGTGCGAATACATCCCATAATTATCATGCATTCACGATCCACTGAGAGCAGCTCATAATTGGCACCCTCTTCAAGTAAAGAGCAGATTTAAGCCTTGGATGTGTTTGTGGCTCTGCAGCCTGTTCACGTTCCAGTTTGTCAAATCCTTTAAAATCTCATAAAAACCCGTCGTGTAAAATCATTTTGTTTGCTGTTCGAACCATAATCACAAAGAAACAACAATTTCTAATGTGATGAAAAACGGCTTCTGCGTGATAATAATAATGCTTCATCATTAGAGGAACACGTCAAAACAACAGATGGACCGAAGCCATTCACACTGACGTTAAGAGCAGATTCAGAGCTAATGGCAGGAGAGAAATCCAGCACAACATCTATTTGTCTAATCACTGAAAGTACAGGTTTAACGGGATGAGCTGTGATTTTCCTCCTCAGCTCTCAGTGTCTGAGACATAATGAGCTCTGGTTTGCAGAGAGACTCTGAGACCAACAATCATTCTGCAGATTTATAATGATTTCACATCATTTCTGTGGAAGCAGAGAAACAAAGACGAGGAAAATGAGGCTGAGATGATGAATTATGGTGTAATTATGAAGTAATTATGTTTCTATGTGCAAGATAACAGAATGTTTACATCCTCTGACAGAGATCTGAGTTTGCATCGAGCTGGTCGAAGCCCCCGAAACAGGAACAAACCGTCATGGGACTAAAATGAGCCACAAAACCAGTTTCGTCCATAAAACTCTCAGACATCAATTCATAATAATAATGTTACACATATTCATGTCTGAGCACTGATGTGGTTCAACAGTCACATTTAGAAACTAATGCCAGTGATGCAAAATAATATTTATCAAATGCTCCTTTAGACTGACGGGTTATGAAAATGTGTCTGAGCCATTAATCTGTTTTAGATGTTTTAATGTAGATATTTAAGCTTCAGTTCACTTTGTCCTGGTGTCATTTAGTTTGATCACATTCTGCTGTGTAGTTCATTGATTCATGTCTGTTTGGGATAAAGTTCCCTCATAGTTAATCACATTTTTGTACCTTTCCATGATGGTTACATACAAAAATAATAAATGTTGTACTACACATGGGGTTGGACCTGCACTGATCAGGTCTGACAGCTGAAGAAGATCCACAGTTAATATTTCATTGTTTTCCTTCTTCTTTCCTTCCCTCTCCTCGTGTCCGTGCTGAGCGCAGCAGTTTGAAGAGGACAGACCATTAAACAACCACCTCTGTCCTGTAAATGTCTCTGTGAACTGGTGACCTGCTCTGACATTTAGTCTCCTGGATCCCCGACGGTCCGGGACACGACGCCGGAGGAGGAGCAGAGCGAAGGAGGCTGTCGGCGAAGGTGGAGCGATGAAAGACGACGCGCGGGTTCATATCAGTCAGATGAATCTGACCTTTCCCTGACCTTTGGGTGGTGGATTGGTTTCCTCCGTCAGGTTAATGACCTGTCAGGCTGACTGATCCGTGAGAGCGCTGGACTGTGACAGGCGTGATACCCACACACACACACACACACACACACACACACACACACACCACCAAGAGACCAGGTCGGGTCAAAGCCGCACATAAGCTGGCAAATGTCTTCATGAGATCACACAGACAAGGTGGTTTCATGTTTCGGTAAAATTTCTAGAAAATCTAAAATCTTGTTTTGCCCAAGTTTGGAGGTTTATCCTCTGGTCTATCTGTTGCCTGAAGACGTGGAAACCCGTCTCTGAAGGGGAGAAGCTGAGGCATCATGGGAGTTCCCAGAGAGCAGACCGTGAAATAATGCTGAATGGAATCATTAGTTTCTTAGTGGCTTAAAGGCAACTTCAAGATTCGGATTTTCCACACTGGCCGATCACGAACATCTCCATCGTATTCTTCTCACTGATCCTGGAGGATGATGATGTTCGAGGAGGAGGCAGGTTCAGCCCAGACGCCTTCAAACCTTTGACAAAAAGCCGACCTCTGAAAAGGGACACGAGTGCGATCAGTCTCCCCCGAACATTGAGACATGAAATGTCATCGAACAAAAGAACCTCAGCTGAGTCAGCAGCTCCCTGGAAGAAGAAGAGGAGGAGGAGGAGGAGGAGAGAGGTGACGGATGCAAAGAAAGAGGCAGAGGAGAGGAAACTGCTGTGTCTTGGTTTTGATAACCAGCCAAGAGAATTGCTGAAGCTTTCATCTGGGGACCTTGGCAGGGCGGAGTAATGTGTTTCCGCTGTGAGTGTCGGTGCTTCTCCGTCCTGTTTCTGCTTCCCTAAGACAGTCAGACAGAGACGCTAATCCATCTTCATCTGTTACGGCTCCAGCGCCGTGTGCAAACCGCGGCCTCTGTGGGGAAATAGACTGCACACACACACACACACACACACACACACACACACACAGTTGTTTCTGCAGGTTTGCTGAGCCAGTACAATTTCGTTAAAAACGTCCCCTTGCATTTTGGGATGCAGATTGACCCCCTGCCACTAATCCTGAGTCTTATGATATGATAACTTGGTGCAACACCATCATCAAATTTCAGGAGCAGTTATGATTGCTGATTAAGCTGCAAGAAAAAAAAGGAAATGAGGATGATTGAAGCTCAGGATGATTTGGGGGCTTTGAGACATGAGGCGTTACAGACGTTAAAGAATCTGAAATTAAGCTCTTACATGTTGAACTGAGTCTGTGATTTTAGACCCTCATGTTCTAAAACTGAAAACCAACAGCGAATCAGATCTGTAGCCTTAATAATGTGTTCACTCCACAGTTCACAGTTCCTATGTGACTGCTCTGTGTTTCCCAGGCAGAGCATTCGACTCTACTGTGAAGTCTAAAGATCATGTGTGTGTTCCTACATGTGTTCCAACGCAGGTCAACATGAATCACTGAGATATGTTCAGATCAGATGTTGTGTTTTGTTCTGCACATGTCAAATTTACATCGTCCTGATGGAGATAAACAGCAGGTGGCGCTAATTCTCCAGTCGGTGCCAATAAATCATTGCAGAAGAAGAGGATCATTAAAAGAGCTCGGGTCAAAGGTCAAATCATTTCCGTCTCAGTCTCCTCATCCTCAGATCTGATGGTTTCAGCTCTTCACTGAAGAGACGAGTGACGTTTATTCGCTCTGTCTGTTTCCAAACACAAACCTTTTCACTTCAGCAAAAAGAGGAACGTCGGCATCGAGCTGTTATTGCATGAACGTTTGCAGCGGCTCCGTTTATTTGTTCAAACTTGGGGATGATTCATGAGTCGTCTCTGTCAGGTTTGACCGACCGTCCTGACGCCGAGAGCCAGAAGAACAAGCTTTCAAAGAGCCACGTAACGACTGACTGACATGTGAGGAAGAGGATGATTCCATTTCTCTCTGAAAGGAGGAAATAGTTAAATAAAATGTTGCTGCATCTTGTTGATGGTTTGTCCTTGTCAGTGAAACTACTATTAAATCCATCTGCTGATCATGAGAGCTGCCAAGAAATCTGTACAAGTGACATAAGATCATTTGGTTACCATGGTAACATGTGTGCTAATCAACATCGATCATCAATCACATGTCATCTCCTGTCCAGAAAAAAAAACGATTAAAAAAGAAAAGTCAACAACATGGAGTTAGTTAGAAATACGCAGCGATGTGAACATGTGACCTTCTAATTGTCATCAGCCAATCAGAGCTGAACACTGAACAAAGCCTCCTAATGAATCTGTAATCAGAGGCATGTTTTCCTCTTATTTCAAATCCTCTCTGCTCGTCCTGGTTTCACTGAATCAAGACAATTATTCATCATTTTCTTCATCTGATCTGCACAGACACAAATGGAACGAGAGACGAGGACGTGTGTCTGTCCACTTATAACAGATCCTCCATAAACATCAGACAGCCGGACACAAGAAGCCTCCAACAGCAAAGTATAAATGTATTGTCACGTGTATAAAACCCCAGGAAATCCATGAAAACCAGCTGCCCGGACCCTCGACCGTCGCCCGGACCCTCGACCGTCGCCCGGACCCTCGACCGTCGCCAGGACCCTCGACCGTCGCTCGGACCCTCGACCGTCGCCCGGACCCTCGACCGTCGCCAGGACCCTCGACCGTCGCCCGGCTCAGGGTCAATCTTTCTGCTCTTCAGGTGAAGGAAAGTGAACCTGAGATATATTTGTCCAACTCATCATCTGCTCCTCGTCCTTCAAACTTCTTCTTGTTAAAGATAAAAAAAGAAGCATGTTTTTCGAGCGTTGCAGCTAAAAGTCATTCCTGGCTTCCTCCTGTTCTTCAGTCCTGAGCTGAACTCACTGACTCGTGTCTTTACCATGACGTTCTCTGAACCCACGTGTCGCCTGCGTGTCTCTGACTGTTCGTTTGTTTCTGGCTGTCGAGACTCAAACTGAGGTGAAGTGAACGATTTGACGTCAAATTAAAACAGATATTCAGCTTCTCTTGTTCACAGACGTCAGGCCGCTTTTTACTGAGCCTCTAATTGGACGATGCCCCGACCGACGACCGGGACACGACCGAGGCGGCGCGGCTCCGTTGCGCCTGGATCAGTCGGAGCTTGTGAATAGAGAGGTCAGACGTGGGAGGATGAAAGGAAGCTGGTTGATGGAGATGAAAATGAAAGACGACGGCACATGTGCACTTCACTCCTGCCACTTTTCATACCTATTGATTTATTCCTGAAAAACATGTCCTTCTGCATAACAGCTGTTATTTCATCACCTCCGCTGAGATGGAAAGAAAAGGGAGGATTGAAGTGACAGAGGAGAATATTTCAAGATTTGACCACGAGAGGGAAAAACCTCTGAGAGCTGCAGCCTGAACAGCAGGGGGTCGCTCCGGCATCGGCTGCAGCTGACGCCGAACAAAAACATCCTTCTTCCCCGGGTTGGACCTGGAGTCAACGCATAGACTGTGTGGAAGGAAAAACACATGTTCATGCAGGTGTGAATGAACATGAGTCTGTGTGAGAACTGAGACGATGGATCAGACAGTGTTTGATCTAGTTTTTATCTTTGTCTATTGATAAGAAAGAAGCCAATCATCTTTCTGCTCAACTTTTAAATGCAATCTTTCTCTGCCCCCAGCTCTTTCATGCCAGTGATTTGCGCCTCCTCCACCTCCCCATCTCCGCCTCCCCATCTTCACCTCCTCCACCTCCCCATCTCCACCTCCCCATCTCCGCCTCCCCATCTCCACCTCCCCATCTCCACCTCCCCATCACCGCCTCCCCATCTCCACCTCCCCATCTCCACCTCCCCATCACCACCTCCCCATCACCACCTCCTCATCACCACCTCCCCATCACCGCCTCCCCATCTCCTCCTCCTCCTCCTCCTCCTCCTCCTCCCTGGTGCCATGTCCTGTGTGAACAGTGTGTGTGTTTCGAGGTCACGTTGCTCCGACCAGCTGAAGCAGCTCCATCAGGTTTTAACAAACAACAACTGAAACACACACAGGAAGCAGCGACGGTTCAGATTCCAGGTCTGAAAGAGGCTTCAGAAAACAATTTATTCCTCCTTCTCTTTTCTCTTTGAAGAACAAATAATTAAAAACTATTCATTAGGTTTCAAATCTGCTGCTTTACCAGCTCCAATTTGCTGCTTTTCTCCCCGAGACATTTATTCAGAGACGCTTCCTCCTTCCCTCCGCTCGGATTTCTTCACTTTACAACTTTGTTGTTTCACACTGATGCACACACACACACACACACACACACACACACTTTCATCACTTCAGAGGACATTACATTGACTTCCATTCATTTGCTGGTGACTCAGCTCTTCTGGATCTTGTGTTTTGTTGCGTCTCCACGATGTGTGTGTGTCAACAGAGTAAAACACGTCCACACACTTTCTGTGACACTCGAGCTGTTTGCTCGTTTCCTTCCTCAGCTCCGTCTGGAAATAAGAATTTGTGCTTATTTGTTAACACAAAATGAGGAAGGAAATAAGGAAATAAGTGGAAGAATGAAACGTGCAGTTTGCAGTTTAACACCAGAAACAATCTGCTCTGAAAATTTGTATATTAAAAATTGTATTAAAAGCAAAACTGCACAAAGCTGCATTATTTCTTTGTAATTAAAGCCTCACATGGAGCGATGCCATGTCGGTGGGAAAACGTGTCTTGAAGCCCTTCAGTGTGTGTGTGTGTGTGTGTGTGTGTGTGTGTGTGTGTGGTCAAGTTGTCGGTGTCTATCTGGACTTCATTAGACAGCAGACTCGAATTTGCTCTGAAAACCAACCAAACCAGTGATAATGTCATGTTTTTTTATTAAATGTATTTTATATTACTAACAGATATAAACATCTTTGTTAACTGTGTGTGTGTGTGTGTGTGTGTGTGTCCCAGTACCTGTAATGACTCTGTATAATAAAACAGATTCACCAGGGTCCTGAACTCGAGGCCAATCAGGCAGCTAATGAAGTCTGTGGCAGAACAACGACAAACTCAGAGCGACTGACCTTGACAAATTCTGCTGCTAGTTTCTGCCCAGCCAGCTGTCACACACACACACACACACACACACACACACACACACACACACGACCCTCTCAAAGCTGAAATTTGATGTTAGTTTGTGTTGATTCTTTGACCTTAAAGCAGGACCCGGACAAAAAGGCTGGTAAAAGTTCAAATGCTGTTTTATTAATGAGTTGTTGAGACGAGGGTTCGGAGCCAGAGCCGGAGCTGAGCAGGAGCTGGAGCCGGAGCTGAGCCGGAGCCGGAGCCGGAGCTGAGCCGGAGCCGGAGCTGAGCCGGAGCCGGAGCACACTGCTCTGGTATCTTTAGGTGAAACTCACCTGTGAATGTAAATAAATGCCTCAATTTATTGGCAATTCAATACATTTTTAATGACATATTTTGTTTCTGGCTTCACACACGTGGAAAACGGGTTTTGCTGTGTATGTGTGGAGTAAATGGGAGCGACTGAATGTTTGTACACTGCTCCTTGTTGATAAGAGAGAGAGCTGGAAGTTGGAAGTTTATAGTGAATCAGTGTAGTTCAATAATCAGAGCAGTTCCTCACATTCACACTCTTAATTTTGCAGATACACACTTTTGAAATGTGTCCAGATTGTCCCCATTCATGACACTCTGGATCAAGACATCTCTACTTTGGACACTACTGACCTGGAACAACACAAAAATGGCGAACTGGTCCTTTAAAGCTTGAACATCAGCTTCAGCAGCAGCTGTGCAATAAACAGACACGACTCCGGGGAAACGTCCCCCGACCCTCAGCAGGCGACGCGTCTCTAACGTCGTCAGGGTTCAGGGTTGGACGAGTTCGGTCTGTTCGGCCCTGATGAGAAAAACTATTTCTGTCGTACTTTTATTACGCGTTCGACCGCCCGGCAGGTCAGATTGAGAATAATGAAAAAATGAGGTGTAATTGTGCTGCATTACGGCCTCTCCGCTCCGCTTTTGATCTCATCTTTGGTTTCTCTTCGGCTTTTGACTCTGACTTTCTTCTTCGCGCTTCGGGTGCATTTGTTCGGCCTCGTCTCCGAACCTGCTGCAATTATCTGAAGCCTTTCATCTGGGAGACGAGTTTCTGTCTGATGACCTTTCTCTTCAAAAGGTTCCTCCGCGATGACTTTGGCCTGGATTGTGTTAAAAAGTTTCTATCTATAAATATAATGATTCAGACCTGTTGCAGGTGGTTTGACATTCAGGGCCGCGTCAGGGGAAGTGCTTCGGACGAGATCGTAAAAATAAGCCTGTGAAGAATTACGTGTCATCTGTGTGACTGTAAGAGCAAAATGTCCACACTCAGTGGGGCTTCTGTCTGTTGTAGTGATGGAAAATCAGCTTCTCTAGTTCAAACCAAAGACTAAACACGAGCTACGTTAAACTTCTCATCTTGTTGCTCATCATCACACCTGAAACGAATCAGTCACCTTCAGCTAAACCAACTTCCTGCTGAGTGTTTCTGTCTTTTCGTCGCTGACATGTTCACATCGTAAAAATGAAAAGTAAACTTGACGACAGCCTACGGCCAGGCTCTCTCTCTCTCTCTCTCTCTCTCTCTCTCTCTCTCTCTTTGAGCTATCAATGATGCATGTTACTATTCATCCTGAACGTCTGAACCAAGCTTCACCACGATCCGTCCAACTGTTGTTGAGATGTTTCAGACTCTGATGACCTGACGATCAGGGAGGAACCGACCTGTGACCACGTGAAGGAACATCGGCTTCACGCTTTTCCATCAAACGGAGCTTTTCACTTCATTTTAATTCGTCTGAAGGTGAGAAGCTGTCGTGCACAAAGAGTTCAAGCTTTCACCTTTACACCCACTGATGTAAATGTGCATTAATCAGCTGAGCCTTTGTGCTGCAGAGATGAACGATACCAAAGCAGATGATCCCGGGCGATCGACCTTGAACCGCCATCATTTAGAGACGAGCTTCAGTCTGAGCGACTGCACGTTTCGTTCTCCTGCAGCTAATTATGATTGATTTGCCAAAGATAATAAAATCTTTGTGCCGTTGGTGTCTGACGTGCTCAGACTGAAACAAACACAAACAGCAAACAAAGACAAACTGTAAAAGCTCCGGCGGTGTTTAATATGCCGAGTGAAACTTACATTATGGAGTCACAACATTAATTAAAAGTGACCTTTGGGAGACAGCAATTAAGGGACGTCTTTACTCCTTTAAATCAAATAGTGTGAGTTTAAAAGCTGCTAAATGGAATCGATATCTGTGTTAATTACTGCGAGCTGCCGACGGGGAAACGAGTTTGAATTTCAAGATATACGACTGCAAAGGTGACGTTCGTCGAGGTGGATGATCAACACGAGGCCTTTGTGACTGACGCAGGTTTTATGATGGAAAAAACGAGCCACAGGTTCATTGTTCTGCGATGGAGCGAAGAATAAGATGAAACAGACTCTGAAGTCACAGTTTTATTCAATGACTCAAAACGCAGACATAAAAACATGAACACACACAAAAACACAAACACACAGATTTTTTCACAATGTCATTTGATCTGTGATCCGATTTCAGCTCTTCGTTTGATGCTTGTCTCCTCTCACCACATAAAACCAGGGAAAAAAGCCAACACATCCATCCTTCATCACAACGTAGCCTCATTTCATATTTAAGTTCTCATAAATATGAGTTTTCAACTTGTGAACATCAACGTCTCAGTCGTAGTTTTGACACCTGGGCTCCCAAATATCTGATTTGTGCCTGAAAACCAAACAAATATTGAGGCGTCACATGATCCAAAGTTCATCATTTAATGTAATTGGACCCAGATTTAATGGATATAGTGTTTTATTGTCAGTTTGTGAATTGTCCATGACATAAATGCTCTCGAGTCATTAACATGAGATCATCTTGTGGTTCATTAAATACCAGCATTTCAATTTATTTACTCAATTAATTTTTTAATGTAGCGTCAAATCACAATGGATGTTATCTCAGGGCATTTTTCATATAAAGCAGGTCTGAACTCTCTTTATTCTCTATATAATTTTCCGATGATTCCATCATGAGGTGGTGACGGCGGTGAGGAAAAGCTCGCGGTCGAGTCGACGGTCGAGTTCAGTTCAGACGCGTCAGACAACAGGACAGACGAGGTTCTTTGGTTTTATAGCTTTGACTTTGTGGGTTAAACATGTTTCTCTTTGTTTTGTGAAAAGCTCTTTGTAACTTCTGCTAATTTAATGGAATATTTCAGACAAGAAAACAAAACTGCTGTAACTTATTATCATTGACATTTTACAGAAACCAAACATCAGTCTGTAAAAACCTGTGACACAGAAAGAACTTTTATAGTTTTGATATTTAAAAAAGTGCTGCCTGCACAATGTTTAATGTCAAACTCTGATAAACTTTAGATTTTAATTAGAAAAAAAATGACATGTATGATAACAAATGTAAATGTATTATGAGGAGAGAATAATGAAGTGTCTGCCTTTGTTCTCTGTGATGTGGAAACCTGAAGAAAAGTTTCATACGTAAGAATCCTCAACTTTGTAACGGAACTTTTTTTTGTGAGGAAACCAAATGAGACACAATTATTCTTTGTCTTTGTCTTTAAACTGGAGGAATCATTCAGGAATATTAGTTTTTGCCACGAACACGACGGATCCAGGATTCAGAACAAAACGGCGATGAATCTCATCTGTGACCGATTCCACTCGTCACTTCGACGTGCCGCCGTTTTAACGACTCGCTCGCTGCTGCTAACGACAAAAACGGATCTTAATGGTGTTTGTCGGACTTGTGTAATGGGAGTCGACACAGTTGGGGAACAAACAACGCTCGCGGTGAAAAGAGGAGCTGATTGCTTCTCGTTCTCCAGAGTTCTCATCAGCGTCGTCCGACCCACATAAAAACAGTCCGGTCATCTGTGAAGAGGCAGAAAACAAAAGTGCTAATGAGAGATTAAACAGAAGAAAAACAGCTTCCACAGAGAAACTAACAGGCGTCAGCGGGACGGCTTTTCTTTTACTTTAAGGTTCACAGAGAATAACAAGCGAGGAGGGTTTTCAATGTGAGGAATTGAAAGCAAATAACTTGAATGTAAAACAAAACTTTGTACAAACTGAAATTCTTGGATGTTTTTGTCCCTCAGAGGCCGAAGACGAAGACGAGGAGGAGGAGGGGGATTCAGGGTGATGATTGGCGTGACTCCCCGCTGATGTCGGGGTCGAGTCGAGCTCATCTTTGTGTTTGTGTCTCCCTCCTTCATTAAAAATCCATTACACCCGCGCTAATGGAGACTTAATGAGGACAAGCCTGGTGGATCGTCCTTCATGTGCGGCTCAGGGGAGACTAATCGCTGCCTGATTCCCCAATCGGGCCGTTTGGCAGGACGGGGCGGAAAAGGCCGACGGAGCAGATTCTCGGACTCTTTCCTGGTGATTCACGGAGCTCGTGCCTGTGGCGCTCCTCGTTGAAGATGCGACACTCGCTCGAGGGGGAAACACCGACCTTGGAACCTGGGATTTTTTTAAAGAAAGTTATTCTACCTTCCATGCTCCAAACACGCTTTCAAGCGGTCGGAATGAGGATCAGCGGGCGCTCGGCGGCTCGGCAGCTCGTTCGGCACATTAACATGCACACGCGCAGCCGATCCGCTTCGACCTTCCGAGCAATAACCTGCTGACTGCGAGTGTAACAAAACCCACTCGCTAAAAGTTCGGCTGCTCTTCAACTTCCTCCGCTCTTTGTGAATCCTGAATGAAATGAGCTTTGTGATGCTTTCGACCTCCCGCTGCTGATTCGTCGACCCGGTCCCATGAAAATTTTGTGAAATGAGCACCACATCTGAAAATGCAAATCAGCTGCACCGTGCACCGAAAGTGAGAGAAATTCATTTTTTCACAGCGGGAAGGTTGAGGTGGAGGAGACGCAGCTGGAGACGAGGAGGCAGATTGACACAGAGGAAGTGGAAATGAAGGGTGTGGATGTTGGAGGGTGAATCAGAGGCTTTCACCTCCACTACTGAAACCTGGGTTCACAGGCGACGATGTCTGAGATTTATTATTGAAAAATGATCTGATGTTAAGTTTTATTCAGTTTAATAAGCAGGTGAAGATCTTGGCAGGTTGTGATCATTCGGCCTTGTGCTCGTCCAATCTGGGCGGTTTACTTCTCTGGAAAGTTGGGCTGTTACACACTGGATGAGGAGAATAGAAATACAGCAGAGTCTCAGATGATCGTGATTGTTCTACGTTCTGACTCCAACGTGCTCAGTGACTTCCTGCACAAACACTACGATACATACAAGAATCCTACAGCTGCAGTTCATGAAAACATAACCTGACTATAGATGCTATCAAATAGAGTTCAATTTCACAGAAGGATGAGAACAACAAAGAAATGAGGACGGACGAAGGTAAACTAATGTTGGTGATATGAGAACGATGTTTGATTGACAGATTTCCCTTTGAAATGTGGAGGAAAAAACACGGAAGGACCTTTAAACCAAGGATGTGTGAGTTTGTGAAGGAGTCTATAAAATCCTTGATGTTTATTATGTGTCTGTTCACCTCGGCTGTAAAACACGGTCGTCCTCAGAGAAGCTCCTGAAATCAACCACCTGGACGAGATACTCGAGTAAACGTTCATTTTAGTGGAGCGGCGGCGGCGTCTCCCTCAGCGTCTTCTCCTAAACCTTATTGGCTGTTTGATGGATTACTGTGCTAACGAGCAGATTCTGGTTAATTAAGGGCGGATTAGGAGGTGCCGCTGCAGGCGGGAGCTGAAGGTGACCTCCACTCCGACACCTGGAGCCTCCATCGCTGCAGGCAGCCGGCCGCGTGGAAGGACTTCAGATTCCTGTGTTAACTCTGTGTCAGAGAAGAGGAGGCAGGAAGAAGGAAGGAAGAAGAGGAAGACTGAAGATTCATCTCTTCAGTGTTTTCTCTGAAATGTCATATTATGAAAAGGGTAAAAAAAAAGATAATCAAAGCAAAATGAGAATATTACATCATATTATATTGTGGCTGAAATGTTAACCATGAATATTTAGCTCAACAATAATAAACTTAATCTTGATAAGTGATAAATTAAAATCAACATGTTTCCTTTCACCGTCCTTTAAGACAAAACTTAAAATAAACAAATCCACTTGAAATCAATATTTCAAGAAACGCATGCGACCAATAGAAACTGTTTGTTGTTTGATGTCCAGCTGTCATCAGTTCTGCAGCTACAAACAAAAAGACTGGACTCATAAACCTGTTGACCTGATGATGGCGCTAGAAGTCAGATCACCAAAGTTATTACAGTTCATCCTGAGGGGAACATGAACGTGTGAAGCGACTTCCATGACTCAGTTGTTGAGATGTTTCAGGACCACAGAATCTGTCAGTGTTTAACTTTCATAAAACAGACTGATCTCATTTCTGATCAGGTCATTCACTGAGTCAGACATGTCCAGCAGGTCGCCTCACCATCCAGCACACACACACACACACACACACACACACACACACTCTTCCAGATTATATAGAGAAGCATTACTGCTGCAAGTCATCAAATTGACTTCAGGGATTAATCTTCACATTTCTCTCTCTCTCACACACACACACACACACACACTCTTCCTGATTGGTTCCTCTCTTCCTGTTCGGCCGTTCCTTCATTGCAGGACTTGCAGAAAAGCAGATCACATTCAATTGAAATTCCTTCATGGCTTCCTTCCTGCTCACATTTTCAACTCTCTCTCACAGACGGCAGCTCTTCCCTGTTTAGCTCTCGTCTCCTCTGCCGAACCTCTGCAGTGTAAATCACATTAAGCTCTAATAGGCAGCTTAGACGAGCACCCAAAGCACCACGGGCCATTACCTACTCCATTTTAAGAAGATCTGCTCAGTAATAACTGCCCGTTACTGGAAATTAAGGCACCTGCCTTCCGGCCACAGCTGGTAATGTCCGCAGAGACTGTCAGATCATCGAGCTTTCCACTGCCATCTCAGGAGGAGGAGGAAGAGGACGACGAGGAGGTGGAGGAGGACGGGGAGGAGGAGGAGGAAGAGGACGAGGAGGAGGAGGAGGAGGGGGAGGAAGTGCAGCAGGAGGTGGAGGAGGACCGTCAGAAAAAAGACAGTTTGGCTGAAGCTTAAAGAGCCTGAACTGTAATCACCGTGTCACAGGTTCAAATCCGGCCTCAGGAGAAAAGCAGGATGAGCTCAGAGAGTTGGCAACTTGTTTTCCTCATTTATAGAATAGATATTTAGAATCTTCCCAGTTTAATCTGGGTTTTTGGAGAGGTTGATCTTTTTTTTTAATATTGCTTTTTAACAATCAAATCGAATTAGAGGAAACAAAAGACTGCTGTAGTTTTTACACTAATTTCACTGTAGCTGGTTTGTAATATTTATCTCTTGGGTTGTCTGAAGTACGGAGGCCCTGAAGGGACATGAGCAAAGAAACCCCAGAAACCTTCAGTATCTTGT
>JAFREQ010000026.1:4657500-4682500 GCA_025331565.1 Holacanthus passer
GACAGGCCGATGGAGCAGAATCACGCTGCTGACAGAACAAGTATTAATTCTAACTTATCGCACATCAGTTCTGGTTTTGTGGTTTGGTGCCGTGAAGCCGGCGACACAGCGACACTGAGAAACTCTTCAACCCACCGAGGCACTCGAACGCATCGCTGCTGTGAGAAACCCTGACCCTGGAGTGCAGCTGTCTCGTCTGTACGGCTATTTGAGCAGAGTTTTGATGACAGTCTAAAAATGAGTTTGAAGAAACTGATGAGGATTTTGATTTTGATTAATCTGATAATTCAGAAGCAGAAAAATGTGTAAATGTTCAAACACGTATCAACAACTCTTTAATACTAAATCTGAAGAAGAGCTTCATGTCATTACTGTGGTGATTTGTCTCCGTCAGTCGGAGGCTAATGTTGCAGCCAGATATTCTCAAAGGCTGCCAAGAGAAGTAGATGAAGAGAATTCAAAGATAAATGAAGGGAGAAATAAAGAGCTGATGAAAATGAACAGGACGCAGCAGCATCTCATTTGTTCACTGGTTCTTTGGTTTCAGGTGAACGACTCAGTCCAACATGTGTCTTCTTGAATGTTTAGTTTTAGACAAATGACATAATGTGAAGCTACATGTCTGAAGAGAACATAGTGACTTTTATTGATCACATTCACTCGTCTAAAGAATCTGACTGACACCTCGGTCTGTATCTGCTCAACAGGCTGGAAGTGTGAGTTTAGCAGCTTTATCGAACATTATATCTTTTCCCTCTTTTTTCTTCTCAGGCTGCATCGAAACACTTAATTGAATTCCTGTTTTGCTTGGTTGGAGAGTCGCAGCTGAAATGTTCAATCTGCTAATGGTGGAAGTCAACAGCAACAGAACTGACCTGTCAATCAAATCTCTTGAAATTCTGCTCACGAGGGTTTTTAAGTCTGACGAGTTCCAAGACCTGCACGAACCAAACATCAGGCCGACGGGTCCGGAAGGTGGATCCCTCCTCCATCACACCTGGTGGAGAGTAAAGGGAACGAAATGATTACAGACTTAAACACGTTCTAGGTTTGTCAGATTTCCATGTTTGCTGTTTAGCTGATTAACTGCCTGGATGTTTTGTACGTCGCTTTGTGCTAAAGACGTGACAACTTGTACCTGAATCCAAAATGGAAGCAGCCATTGAAACCCAACCCTGATTAAAGGCATTCACGCTGCACACAAATCTGAATATGTTTGAGTTTTTTAATCGACTTCATTCATCTTAAAAGCTTTTCTCACTCTGTAAAGTCGCCGTGTTGTTTTCTCCCGGAGAGAAAACTGACTGTGGAGAAGTGAATTACACGCTTTGACTGAAGGTTTGGATGGAGCCGGTTTGTTGTGTGAAGAACAGCAGAGATAATTAAAGCGCTGTGCTGGAAGGAAGCAGATTGAGTTACTATTACACACAATCGAATTCATTAGCTGTATTCACAGCTTAATACTGAGGCGACGTCTCTCTCTGATAAAGTTGTTTTATTATTAGAATCCAGTTTTTTCAGACACAATATTCACATGAGTTTGTCACCAGCAGGTAAAGACTCGATGTTCTGGACTTCATCTGTGAGTCTGAGACGCAAATATCAACTTTTCAGACAGACGAGCCAACGTCCCTTTTCTGGAGTTCATGCAGGAATCTGAAAGCTCTTTGGTTCGATGACACTTTGTACAAACTTCAAAGTTCTTTTAGTGATTGATTCTCGATGATATCCAAACTGTTCTGGATAAAAACACAGAGGTTTCTTGGATAATTTAATAAAACTACGTCTTCACAGTTACAAATATTCTAACTTTGTTTCTGAGAAGTCTCAGATTTTGGTCGTAAATAGCTCAACATACATCAACACTCAACAGTTTTCAATAAAGTTTTCAATAGTTTTCAATAAAGTCTGATCTTTAGCTTCTGGTCGAGTGTAAGTCTGATGTTTCTTGCTGAAATGCACCATGGGAGTTGTAGTTGACCTCTTTAAGTTTTTGTATTCGAAGACTTGTAGCTTTAACTTTTCATCAAAGAACCAGATATTTTCTAACACAGCTGCTCATGTTCCTCAGTAAAAATTCAACCAGAAGAATTTGGTGTCCATCGGAGCCTTCAGGTCCTCCAGCTGTCCATCACCTCATGTCGTCTTCTGGGAAAACGAGCTGGACCAAACATATCTGTGGTTCTGTGAACTGACGGCGAACCTTCGCTGCAGCCGTCCGTCAGTCACTGTTTCTTCTCTCTCTCTCTTCTTCTTCTCCTGCTGCTGGAAAACGAAGCCAAGCCGTCAAAGAGAAACTCGAGCTCGTATAAAAGCTGAACTGTGAAACCTGTGAAACAACATTTCTAGGTTGAGGTAAAACTCCTGCCAAGACCCCTGCTGGGCCTTAACAGCCCTGCATCCCTCTTATGTTCCAGTCGGCTCATGAAAGAGTAAATTCTGAAGAAGAAGAAGAAAGTGGGATTTTTAAAAATGCTGCGTCTGCCTGTGTGAGTTAAGACTTCTGTGACTTCTACTGCCTGAAATGTCCCTTCAGGTTCCCGCAGACTCGCTCTCAGTCGAACAGGCAGGAGCGAAGATTAAAAAAAGCAGTTCAATCTTATCTTCTCCGGTCAAAGCAGCAGCTGCCGTCGCTCGGTGCCGCTCGGCGTCACGGGGAAATACTCAATGTTACACAGTGCAGTTACACCCAACGCCTGCAGGGGCAGATCCAGGTACGAGACCACAGCTCCGGCTTAAATCTGATTGACCCCTGAAGTGCACCTGTTTGCTTCAGAGCACGTCATTGGCTGAACCTTGAAACTATTGTAGTGAACCTGATCTTTGACTGAACACACACAAACGAAGGTCGTTCAAACATTAATGCAGCGTAACATTTGAATGATGCTGAGCTTTCCTGACTAACGAGATCATTACAACGGGGTAAGACAATGCATTTTTCATAATGTTCAGCACTCAGGTTCACAAATTCAGCTTCTGACGGGTGAAGGCTTAAAGGAAACACCTGACTTCCTGTCCCTGACAGTGAGGTGGTCTGGTGGCTCAGTCTTCACAGTAATAGTTCGAGCTCTGAGGCTTTTCTTTCATTTTGCCGCCCGGCTGTAGTTGACATACAACATGATGTTTGGGCTGAACGTTCATTTTTTTTTTTTTTTAACTTTTTTTTTATTCATTTATTTGAAATATAAAAACAAGGAACATCAGGTCATCATGGGTGTTACATTTGAAATCTCAATACATTTTCCTTCATACATCACGTCATACTATTCTATGAACATTCATTTTTTGAATGTTTGTTTGTGTTACTGTAACTCAGACGAAAGCCAGAATGAGGTGGGAGAAGAGGAGTTTGATCCAGAGCTCTCAGGCAGAAGATCTGAGCTGATTCTGAAAACAGAATCTGGACTTATGTATCTACGATGATTTGCTTCCTGTAGATGTCATGGTCTCAGTGAGGTTGTGGAAGTGAAGGGACATTCACACTCACCTGAGTCATTCTCTTATTTCTGTCATGGTTTTGGACTCTTTTTTCAGTGTATGTTGAGTGTATGTTCAGGTGCTGGAGGCGTGGTCTTCAGGTGCTGGTCTTCAGGTGCTGGAGACGTGGTCTTCAGGTGCTGGAGGTGTGGTCTTCAGGTGCTGGAGGTGTGGTCTTCAGGTGCTGGAGACGTGGTCTTCAGGTGCTGGAGGTGTGGTCTTCAGGTGCTGGAGGTGTGGTCTTCAGTGGTAGAGGTGTGGTCTTCAGTGGTAGAGGTGTGGTCTTCAGGTGGTGGAGGTGTGGTCTTCAGGTGCTGGAGGTGTGGTCTTCAGGTGGTGGAGGTGTGGTCTTCAGGTGCTGGAGGTGTGGTCTTCAGGTGGTGGAGGTGTGGTCTTCAGGTGCTGGAGGTGTGGTCTTCAGGTGCTGGGCCTCTCTATTCTCACAGCTGTTTACAATTTCACCTCGTCACTGGCAGCTTTATAAGTCTTCTCATTTCACCTGCAAGCTGCCGGATCGTTCCTTTCCATGCTCCGTGTCTTTGTCCCTGTTGTCAAGTGCTTCACATTTTTTGTTGTTTCCAGTGTTTTTTCCCTCGTCTCTTCCGCTCAACCTGCTGTACCTGCCCCAGCGTCTACCTCACACCGCCCAGCCTCCAACCACTGAAGCTTCTCCGTTCCACCTGTGCCTCATCTTTTTGTTTTCTTAGTTGTTTAATGAATCCCTTTTTTCCCCTTAACCCTCGTCTGTGTCTCGCTCCTGGGTCCAACTTACCACCAACACATGACAATTTCATTAGCTTCTTTCAACACGTTTCCAGAGGCTCCTGCAGCCTGAACTTCAAGGCCTCAACAACATGCAGTATTTAATGTTAACTGGTACAAAGACAACACATGGTTCGAGCTCTCCATTAATAAAGATTCTGGTTTTGCCTGCAGGCATTTTTCCCTTCCGTGCTCCAGCCTCGGCTTTTCCAACTGTGAGAAAGCTTTGGTCGAGGAAGGTGGCTTTAAGTTGTAAATCAGAGAACAACTGCAAGAAGCATCAAGCGATTATTCAAACCAATTCATGTATGATAGATTCTATCAGCGAGACAGAAAATGAAGACGAACCAGACCAACATTGTTTTTATGTTTGCCTGGTTCTTTCTTGATATTGAGCTTCTCACTGCTACACAGAACATGTTTGTAACAGTTCAGAGAGTCTGAGAACTCAAACAACGTCCGACATTTTAGAAAAGGTTGCTGAGCTTGACGCTCTGATAGAGAAGCAAGTGAATGCTGATGGAAACGCAAAGCACACAGCAACACAACAGCTCAGAATGAGCTACTGGAGTGATGAGCACAGATGGTGTGAGATGAAATAATGGAGGAAGTTAAAGACAGTAGGTTTTCAGCATCATGGCTGATGAAACCAAAGACCTTCAGGAGAAAGAGCAGTTTCACTTGTTGTAAGATGCTTTTACAATGACACCACAGGAGAGATCCATCCATCATAAGTGGACACGACTTTCATCGGGTGTGTGGTTACCTTCACGAGAACACGCCGACCCGGGAGCTCGCAGCAGCTTCAGGCTCGTTGATGGATCGCTCGGCAGGTCGTAGCCGTACAGGAAGGAGGCCTTTGTGAGGATGTGTGGAACGAGGTGGAGGAAACAGCTGTGAAATGTGATGTCAGCTTTAAAGACTGGTGAAGAGCAGCCGGTGAAATTATGAAGGAAATCCAAGCACTTCAGCCACAAAGCAACAGACAAGATCAGCATTGTAGCTCCTGTCAGCAAGGCTTCATGGGAATGAAACTCTTCAGCCCTGAGTCTTATTAAAAGCCACCTGAGACACCTGACTCACCTCCGTGTCTGGAGTCATCTGAATATCAATGAATTTGTGAAACGTTTCAGCCTCAACGATAAAAACTGCAGAATTGTGCTTTTTTGAGATGAGTAACGTGTGTCTGGGTTTTTTTTTCACATTCAGAGAGTTGTTTTATAAAATGAATCTATGTATATGAGATTTATTCTTTTTGCATTTTTAAGTTTGCATTCAAATTTTTTAATGCACTTTTCATTTTGGACACTTTTCATTTTCCTTATTTAGCCAATTGAGTCAAGTTCGACTTCAGTGTGTCTCAAGTCTGCAGCTTTGCCAAAAAGATGTGAGACGGCTGCTTTGTTCCGAAGTGGAATCTGTTAATGAGACCGTCCACCATAAGCTGATTACATTTGTAAACATCCTTTTCTCTTCCTTTCATCCAGACTGACGCAGCAACCAAAACCTCACACTGTGTAAATCTTAAAACTCTTCCCAGAGTCTTTATGTTAATTTTGCCAGAGAACGTCACAGATGTTTGCTGTGATCCAGTTTTGGTGTTTGCCAAATGAAAAGAGGCCAAAGAAGAAGAGATTGATCATTTTTTCTTTTGTTCAGGTTTGGTCTCACTTTGGACAGAAGTCTCTTCAGAAACAACATTGATATGGGCACAAGTCGTTTTCAAGAGAAAATATTTTAAAATTTTGCCTCTGACCGGAGGCTGTACGAACCAGCAGGGGGTGACACTTGTGTTCTTGGGTTTCAATTAATTTTACCTTCCTACAAACGAACTCTCAGTCGTGTGTGCAAATGCAACAAACAGCAGCAAAGGTTTGACTGTGGCTCCAGAGTCGGTCAGTCAGATGATTCAGCTGCAGACTCAGAACAGCACTTTGTTGCTTTTGTTTAAAGGACTGACAGTCGAACAGACCCTGACGGGATAATTTCAGACAGACGCTCGTGTCCGACCGTAACAGGCGGAAAATCCCAGCTGCAATGAAAAGAGGCGCGTTTTGAAAATGTCACTTTGCTGACATTGAAAGGGAAATAACCTGGCAGAGATAAACATCTGTTGAATCGCAAACCGTTTTATTATCTCCAATCAACACTTTCAGGGACGGCACACGTTTCAAATTGAAAAACCAAAAAGTGGTACGAGGGACATTTGTCCAGCGCGAGCAGAGCAAATACAGAAATGTGTTTAAAATGCAGATGGCACCGTGGTGTTTGTATTCAGGCCGGCGGCCGGCGTGGCCTCGCTCTGACAGCTCAGGTGTGTTCACACTGCAGGCAATTTTTCTTTTCTGTTCCAACTGTCCTCTGCAATATTTATGTGTTCAGATTGTGTTAAAGTGGCTGCAGCAGTTTGCGGTGCAGCGACGCAGGAGAGAGCAGAATGAGCAAACAGGTTCAGGCCGGACAACAAGTTACAGATGAGCGAAATTCTAATGTGAATTATTACATCAAAAGATAAAAGACGGTGATGTGAAGACGCTCAGTCTGCGGTTTATCTCCACCTCTGCGGCTCGACAGAAGCTCTCGGCCTCTTTCGTCTTCCTTTACCTTCTGGTTTCGTTTCCAGCTGCAGCAAACAAGCTCTGAAATACGACGAACACAGACGGTAATTATTTAGCAAACTGCTGGTTTGGAAGCTAAACAACGAGGATTCTTATAAAGCTTCATAAGCCAAGAAACAAACAGTGACACAAACTGTGTGAAATCTGCTGCTGTCGTCAGTCCAGTTCGATTCAGCCGACAGACACAGGTAGAGAGCAGCTGCTGAGGAAAGTATGCTCAGATGTTATAGTGTCAATATTTCAGAATATAATCTACAAACAAATGATGATGTATTAAATTGGATAAAGTCACAAGCTGTTCTTCTTCTTCCACAGTTTCATTCAGTAAACCTTCATTCAGATGTTCCTTCCATGAAATTGTTTCCATTTGAGTGAGTTATTTGTGGCGTCGACACTCGACTGTTGATGGTCCGATTTCAAAGATCTTGCTCTGAGGTCATTTCCACACATGCTGCTCTCTGAGCTGAGCTGCTAATGACAGAGGTGATAAGAATTAATTGTATCATTAATTACAATAATGAAATGGAAATGCATCAAAAATCAAGAATGTAAAACAGGACACACACATACTCACCTGTGTGTTGTAGTTCATCATGATTGGACGAGAGGTGGACTCGCCATCGAGGTCGCCATTTCATCATGGAGACCCACATTCACAGCTAGTTTAGAGTCAGTTAACCTCAGCTTCATGTCTCTGGACCGTGGGGGAAATCAGAGGAAACCCAAACATATGAACTCAGCACAGTCAGACCCCGGCCGGACGCCGGGTCTGAACCCTGAGGCGACCGCGCTCAGATCTAACCGCTGTGGCTTCGACTGTCAGTGTGTGAGCTGCACTAATAAAACCGACCTGGTCTGATGAAATGTTGTGAAACGAGCGTTAAAATGCAAATGATGCACTCAGAACACAAAAGTGAGAGAAATGTGTTTGGTTTGTGGATTAGTCGGAGGAGACAGGAAGCAGTTTGAATGAAAATGTGCTGTAGGAAATTCATTAAAATATGTCCAGCAACCATGAAACTACATTTACTTTCTTTTGCTTTCAGTTTCTTTACAGTTTAAAGAACATTCAGATTTTAACATGCCTTCAACACCTGAGTCGTGACAGGTGAGATCCAGCAGGGGGCGGGTTCCTAACCCTGACCCTGTGGTGGAAACTACATCTGTAGTCGAGTCTCCTCTGTGGTGCTGAACGATCATAGAAAATTTATAGGACTCACTTCAGGCAGCAGTGTCTCTATGATGCTCTCTCTCTCTACATGTTGTCACTTTGATCATGAAAGTGATTCGACTCTATAAAGTATATCGGCTAAAACATAGCAGTGTTTATAGATTAGGGAGTATTAAAGAGTGAGAACAAACACGAAGGCTGAGAGAAAAAGGTGCAAATACAAATCCATCGAGTTCAGCATCACGAGCCATCTGAGCTCTCTCTGACAGTCGGGGGTGGAGACGGGGGACGGCAGGTTAACAGGGGGGACGGAGTCTGTCCTCGTCCCCTTGAATTCACCTGCTGCTCATAACCAGTGAGGACTGTGTGATCTCTCTGTGACCGTCAGGCTGAAGGAAACAGTAAAGTGGTGACTTGCTGTTTGTCCTCAGATTAAATCTTTACCAGCAGCTGCCTGAAATAAATCCTCATATTATAACTCACTTTGGGTCACATGACATTTTGCACAATTTATTTCAACCTGGTTGGGAGAAAATTCACCTCATTTATGATGTTTTTCCTGAAGACGCTACAAATACTAACAATATTCTCACCTGATTTAACAGATTTTTTTGTAAATGAGCTTTAAACAACCTCCTTTTAATTTGACTTACACAATAACAGCAGTTGTTCTCCTTTCAGTTCTGGTTTCAACCAACTGCTGAGATAAATACCTGCTTCTTTTGCGGCTAAAAGCTTCACTTTCTTTACCAGATGGTCTCTGACGTTTGTTTCTGCTGCTGCCAGAAGGTCGAGTTCAGTTTTAAGAGCTTTTTCACTGAAAACTGCTGCGACAGGAAACAAGTGATGAGCGTGAACCAGAATAGCAAAGTTATAGACCATAAAACCAAACAGCAGAAACAGGAGACATGTGATCTATTAGTCCATAAAATAATACTAACAGACATTTTAATGTCAAATTCTGTAAAACTACTAATTCTTAAATTGTCTTATCTAACTTGCCTGTTTGAATGTTTGAACCTAAAATCAGTCTCAGTGGCACAAAATCCTCTAAAGCTCTTTGATAAAGTCAATTTTTTATAATTATTAAACCTTTATTTAACCAGGAAGTCCCATTGAGATTCAAATGGAAGTTTGCCCAATATTGCTTTATAAATGAAAGTGTACCAGTGCTGTTGCCTGCGTGTAGTCAGCGATGTCCAACCTACCAGATCATAAAGAATGCAGTGGTGAGTGAGGGACAGTGCATTTGTAATGAATCGTAAAGATGATACACAGAATCAAGATTACGTAAGCTGGAAGAAGCTGCATGCATATGTCACCGTAATCAATCACAGACAAGAAAGTAGCTTCCACAAGTTTTCTCTTAGCACTGAAAGACAAGACGTGTTTCCAAAATAAAAGCCAATCTTCACTTTAAGCTTCCTAACTAAAGTTGTAATATGCACATTAAATGAAAGCTTGTCATCTATCCATATACCCAACTACTTGTACGAGGGAACCCTTTCAATGGATTCACCTTCAGATGTGAAAATGCCAAAATCACCAGGCAAATGTGACCGAGCTTTTGAGAAGACCATACATTTCATTTTCTGAGTGTTTAAAACCAATTTTGAGCTCAGCAACGAAGCTTGTAATGACTGAAATGCAGCCTGAAGTTCTTGCACCACCCCTACTATGGAGGGAGCATGGGTGTAAATAACTGTATCATCAGCATATAAATGTATTTTTGCTTGAACGTTTTTATCCAGATCATTTATAAAGATAGAAAACAAAATAGGCCCCAAAATGGATCCCTGGGGGACACCTTTAGTTAGCTTAAGAAATTCAGATTTGTGGCCCTCTGCATAGACACACTGAGTACGATCTGTGAAATAATTTTGGAACCTTGGGACTGAGACCAATACATCTTAATTTGTTTAGTAGCAGTGTTTGGTCAACTGAATCTAATGCCTCAGAGAGATCAACCAATAAAGCAGCACAGTGCTGTTTTCTGTCCAAGGCACCAACGATGTCATTGGTCACAGTTGTAGCTGCAGTGATAGTGCTATGGCCAGTTCTAAAACCTGACTGAAAATGAGCTTCTCCTGAAAACTTTACCTGTTCTTTTTAAAGATAACTGCTGACTATTGAACCTGCTTTAACTTCACTTTTTAATCTTTAGTTTCAAATTAAAACTTTTAAATACGGAAATCTTTTGTTCTTTGAATGAAGCAGGAGATTGTGATAAATATAATAACAATATTGGTCAAATCTCAACTTTCTGCTCCAACAACTGAAAGAACATTTATTTCCACTGTTTTTACTGTTCAACCAACATAAAACTACTAATACTCATAATTAATGGCATCACTGAGTCACTGGATAAAGTTTTGAGGAACAACAGGTCGTCTCTGTCTCCGACCTCTTTTCCAGTCTTAAAACAAAATCCAGTTTCATCCCCGCTGTGTGAATAATCCTCTGCCTTCTGTCAAACGAGATGCTGCTGTCACATTAATTTGTTCCACAAGTGGAGAAACACATGAAATTGAGTGAGTAATGAAAGAGTCACGCTGAGCAGGAGACGGACAGGAGAGCCGATACTGAACACAGCAGCTCCTGGTGACGACTTTGAGACCGATCCCAGTTCAGCTGTGAGTGATTCAGTCCAACCGGATCTGACCGACCAATGACGACGGACAGGCCGCGAACAAAGTTTGCTCCATGAAGACGATGGTGTGAATCTGCCGTCGAGTGTCGGCCCGTCGTTATTACGCAGCGTCTGATCCTCAGTTTGAATCATTAACTTCTGAGTGTTTAAGCGGCCTCAGCAAGATATTTCATAATCAATAGTTGTGGCCACAGGCGGTCGTTTAATTAGCTCTGTGTATTCACTGTATTGTGTTGAACCCCCAAAGTGTTTTGATTGAACTTGATTAAAAAAAAACAAAAAAAAACATCATAATGTGGCTTAAATTGGTGGAGAAACAATATTTTCTTGATCCAAACGTGTGAAGCCTCCTGAGGTCGCGTCTGAAACGAGGTTTAACAAATCGCCGTGTCCTATCGATGTTTCTCATTTTGCAATGACAGGTTTGATTAAAAGAACAAATTGATCCGACAGCGTGTGTGAGTGTTGCTTTAGACCAAATAACTGCAGAGAAAATCTGGCTTCTCAGGGAATCACCACAGTCGTTATACTTTCCCCATGAAAATGAATGAAGGTCCATCTTATCTTATGATTCATCCTCTGGGCAGCGTGAACGTCTGAACCGAACTTCATGTCAATCCGTCCAAAACACTTTCACTAAACAATGTCAAACTTCAGCCTTGAGGTGGCGCTACAGGAACAGTCAGAGGCTCACCAGAGTCAGTGAGCTTCATCCTCTGGGGACCGTGACTGCCTCTGCAAAATCTCCAATATATCACTGCCATATTCAGCCACATGCTCCGTCCCAAGGTTATACTTCACCGCAGAGAAACAGACTCTGGTCACATTGTTCACTGAATGAAAAACAACCTCTGAGTCAATCGAGCTTCTTGCTTCAAAATGTTTGTGCAGCTTTTTTCACTTCATTCATTTTCCACACGTCCTGCGCAGTTGAACTCCCTCAGTCCTCTGAGCTGGATTCACATCCTCGACTGCAGGAAGCTCAGATGCTGCAGTGAGATCTGGACCACGACCCTGTGTGTGTGTGTGTGTGTGTGTGTGTGTGTGTGTGTGTGTGTGTGTTCTCACCTGGTGGTCTGTGACGGTGTAGCAGAGGGTCTGTGGAGGATTTTGAAAGCTGGTCCTTCACCCCGGACACAGCTGGTCGTCCTGCTCACTTTACATTCCAGATGTGTTCAATGAGCTGAACGTGGCTTCGCACTGTAAATATACTGTTAAAGTCCAGTTTGAGTGGCAGCTGTGAACATGGACACCACTAAATACTACCATCAGACTTTCAGTTCACATTTATTAAAAGTGGAATCGATGCTGCAGGAGTTTGAACCCTTATAACAAATCCGGCAGAGTAAAGCTCTTTCACCCTCCGACAGCTCGCTGTTAGTCGGAGCCGCCCTGTTTCCCCTGTGTGATGTGCTGTAATGAGACAGGTAAACTTCCGTTCCCCGTCTATAGCACACATTTCAAAGAGATGAGGAGGAGCTGAAAGTAGGAAGAGGATCCAATTTTGAAGCAGCCAGGTTGCTGCCACTCCGCCGCCTCTCTGCTCTCACAGATCTGAGGAGCAGAGGTTTTAAAATGCTAATCCTGTCGACCTTGAAGCCCTGAGGCGCCAGCTGAACTAGCGAGGCACATCTCTCCCGAGCTTCCTGTCACTCAATAATCAAACAAACAGGCAGAACCTCCCCGAACGCCTCCGCAAACCTCCCTGCCAATGATCCCGGAGCGCGCACACACACACACACACACACACACACACACACACACATGCAACAGACACGAACGTTGCATCAACATCCCCCTCAGCCGTTCGCCTCAGGAAACACACACTGGAACCCGCACACACACACTGTCAGTGGTGTGTTTGCATTCAGCCTGTGTGATCTGCTGCGATCTGTCACGAGCGGCTGAACGTGCTAACTAATGAATCCAAACCGTTCTGACCTGTAATGAGCCGTGGTGGAAGGTGTAACGCTCGTATTAGAGACGGAGCCGTCTACCTGCGGGAGGGATGATTGGTGAGGACCAGGTGAGCAGTTTGCTCTTCATGCCTCCCCGCTTCCACTCCCAACATCATCAGCCTCCGGCCTGGACTCGGGAGGAGTTCCACGTTTGCATGCGTTTTGAAATGTAATCCAGATCTGAAGCCGGATGTAGTCAGGTGTGAACAGTGTCCTCTGCTTTCACACCAGTCCGTCAAACAGGCAGCGAACATGGAATTGGCCTGTTCACCTGAGACCTGTGAGTGTTTGTGCCTCATTAAACAGCACTGAATTAGCATCGTGTCACGTATTTAGCCATCAAACGCATGTTAAAGACCTCATTGTGATTTTCATATGACCCAGCTGGAGGCAGTTTGACAGTCAGCTCGTCAGATACGGACGATAAAACCTGCTGTCGCTTCAGCCAGAACAACTGACGACCTGAGACCTGACGCTGATTTTGACTGAATTCAAGGACTCAAAACTACAAATTTCAAGAAGCTGTAAATTTGCCACCATCATCACTGTAAACTGTAAAAGTGCAGTTTAACAGATACAGCATCAGTAAGTGAGGGGGATGGAGGAGGAGGAGGAGGATGGAGATGGAGGAGGACAAGGAGGAGGAGGAGGAGGAGGATGGCGGGAGGAGGATGGAGATATAGGAGGAGGAGGATGGAGGAGGAGGAGGACAAGAAGGAGGAGGAGGAGGAGGAGGAGGAGGATGGAGATATAGGAGGAGGAGGACGGAGGGAGAGTGAGGGAACATGAAGAAAGACAGAAGCCTCGAGTTGTGGTGAAAGTGGACACGAGATTTAGTTGAATGGTTCATCTGGCACAGAGAAGCACCTGATGGATGACGGTAACCTTCATCAGCACAGATCAATAGCTGAGCACTGTTCCTCCATCAGTCGCATGAAGCAGCCAGACACAGGTGAATCCACAGCTACATCATCATTAGCCTTTAGATTATGGAAATCCTCTCAAACAATAAACAGTTGCTCCTTCAAGCACCTTTTTCCAGCATCATCAAACATCCGAGGCTGATTTTTAAACCAGTGTTAATCTGAGCTGCTTAAGCTTCACACACACACACACACACACACACACACACACACACACAGTCTTTACTTATGTCACTTGGGGAATTTACAGAGACTTACATTCATTTTCTGGAGACTGTCTCATTACTTTAATGACTACTCGCTTGTCCATAACCACCTTGACCTCTGACCCCAGAATCAGCATTTTTCCAAATTAGAGACATGATTGACCCCAATTAACTTGAGTCTGGTCCCTGAACATGTCATAAGTCAAATCCCCAAATACAGATACAGAGAATGAAAAACAAACATTGATCTCAGCATCGGGGTGACGATATTCTGTCTTCACAGGATCATTTCTGTCCACACGCTGCAGATTTAAGAGCTTATTCAAGACTCAAGAGTCTTCAAACCTTCATCCTGTTTCTGCTCCTGAACATTTGTTTCAAACACAGTAAACATGACCAAAATTATTTCTAATCACTCTCATTGTCAATCAACACTTTTACAGGCACCAAATGAGGTTTTTGTCCAAGCACCACCAAAATGTATTACTGTAAAAGTGTTTAATGCTTTTCTATCTTCAATAAAACATTTGCAGAGGCATTTTTTTGGAAGAACCTGAAGAAGACGTTTGTCATTGTTTGCTCGCGGCTGTTGGTTAATTCCTCCACGTGTTGGCACGTCACTCTTACCAGCTGTCGATCAGTGTGAACCATCGACACGACTTCGCTTCATGACTGAGATCCTCACAAATCATTGGACCCCGTCTTAAAATCGTTGCTCTATCGTGCTACTAGTGGTCAGAAACTCTGCAGGGAACCTTTAATTATATGTTAAGAAAGTCTGAATGTGTCTCTCTCAGCAATTCTTCTCAGTCCCTTTCATTCAATTGAGGAACAGACTGTTTAACTAATCACACACAATCAGTGAAGAGGAACTGAATGAGACGTCAGTCGAGGACACAGCCAAAATAATTCAGATCACCTGTGCAGGTAACTGAGAGTGTGCACGGCCTTTCATTCGTTCATTCATGCTTTCCTCTGTCGTTATCGTTTCTGTAGCCACAGTCAGACTCACAATGAAGTCAAATGGCTATGAGGAGAAACTGCAGCATCTGTAAAACAGTGGCTGCAAATGACATTCAGAGCGTCGTCGGACAGGAGATCTTTCCAAAACAAAGCGAGCAGAACGCGGCCCGTGTTCGGCCGATGATGGCTGTGAACTTCACCGTGATGCCTTAGATGTCGCTGCCTTATCTGGTTACACACAAAGTAAAATGGGAGCAAACATCTGAAAACGCTGTTGGAAAATGTTGTGAACATAATCTCTGTTCTTTTTCGTTAGATCTCCATCACAAAGCAGCTGCTCTTCCTGGGGTCGGCATTAAAAAATAATCAAAGCGTACATGAAACGCAGAACTGTGCAAACACTGGGAGGAACTTTCTTGTTCGCTGAGAAAATGTGAGAAACGCAGAATGTGGATCGTGTGTTTCTCAGCGAACGCACCATCGGCGGCCGCGCCTGCAGCAGCGTGAAATGTCCCACGTCGTCGTCGTTTCTCAGCAGTTTGTGTGAAATGGACTTCCTGTCTAATAACGGAGAACAGATCCTGTTTATCTGTCGGTATTTTATTGCGATGTGAAGTTGCAGCTTTAAAAGCACAGAGAAACATCTGTAATGGAGTGAAACAATGAGTCTATTTAAAGGAAGGAGGGAGCGGAGGAGCAGACGGAGGGAGCTCTGTACAAATTAGAAGAAAATGTGCTTTAAATCGAAGAGGAGCGTCTGCGCTCGACAGCGTGTTTCCTCGTTTCAGCCGTGTGGACACTGCTCATAGTGGTGCGTTTGCTTATTAGCCCGAGGCCGACGACGAGACGCTAATATGATGCTTTGTTCCACGCTGCTTCGCTGTGAAGCCCCTTATTTCGTCGACACGACTTCCCAATAACAGGAGACGAAAGCTTTTCCGAGGCGCGGCGGGTTCTTACTGCCCTAATGAGAAACACGGACGTGTAGTATTGAGCTGGAGTTTCAACATCTGCTCGACGCGGCCGACTGTGAGGACGAGGAACAGAGACACAGAGGTGAAGCTACACAAACAGCAGAGTCATGAAGAGAGAGAAAAGAGAATAAAATCAAGGAGTGAATCTGTTCCTCAGAGACGACCTTGAGAACGAAAAGAGGAAGATGATGGAGAAAGGTGAAAAGAGTGATGAAGAATAAAGGCAGAGAATCCGTCCAACCAGGAGAGATGAGGCCGAGCTGAGGAGGGATGTGATGTTTGAATTGGTATGGAGGAGCTGCATTTCTCATTTTTGCCCTCATGAGTAGCCTCCTCCTCCTCCTCCTCCTCCTCCTCCTCCTCCTCCTCCTCTTCCTCTTCCTCCTCCTCTTCCTCCTCCTCCTCCATTGTCTTCAAGACAGTAGTTAATTCCCTTCCTCCCCGTCTTTCCTTCTCAAACAGCTGCCGATTATAAATCCGTCTGCAGAGACGAGAGCGAGTGCTCAGACTGCTGATCTTTGTTCGGCATCTGAAAAAATATTTTTAAAGAAAATTGTGGCATTTTCCACTTTACTTTTTGCTCTTGGCATCACACTTGAATTTCCCCCTCGTGTGACTTTGCTGGAGTTTCTTTACAGTTACTGGCCCATGAGGTCACTTTCTGATGCCAGCTCAGTTAGAGGAAACTTGGGCCTCAGTGAAGACTTATTGCTGTTGGCAGTTCCTCCACAAACTTTATTGTTCTTGCTGTGGTAATGATTCAAATGCAGCTTGTCGGGGCAGATATTTATGTTACCTGAGGACAAGGAAACGTCTCCTTTACAGAAAGCACACAGAGCCATAACTCACGCCGACGTACTGGAGGGTTGCATTGTGCTGTATGTGCATGTTGCTGCAGTAAGAGGAGACGATCTGAGACAATGCAAGTAGAAAATCTGAAGCGCAACAGCAGGATACCGAACATATAGAACAAGGATGATTAACTCCTAATTACGTCCTTGCATTGAGAAACAGAAACGTGCCTCGTTGTCATTTCCTGCAAACGTTGTTCCAGGTTGTGCGACGTCGGCCAAAGCTCTGTGATATCTCTCTGTGTGTTTTTGGCTTCAGCGTTAGAATAAGATTGTGGCCACCAGATAATTATAATCATTGCACACTCACTTTAAGCCTTCAGCAAACAAAAGATGGGACTGTTTCAAAGACAATTTTTTTTTTTTCATTTATTTTTCAGGAAGCAAAAACAAAAGATTTCTTTGTCTCTGCCACTAATTCTGCTCTGCACTCGTCTCCTCTTTCATCTGCGTCTCCTTTATCCTCTGCAGCTTCTATGTATAGCTCTGTAATTGGCCCTCATGCCAGGGAGGACTTCAGTTAGTGCATCAGCTAAATTGTTTGCTTTGAAACGAGTTGACCCATAATCAAGCTGGATCATTTCCTGTGTGTTTCCACGCAGCGTGTGAGCGCCCATAACGTGATCGCAGTGTCATCGTCGGGTCCAGGTGAGAAGAACCGGACTTGACACACACAAGAACATCTGTCCAATTTCCCTGTTATATGTTCTATAAATGTTTTTCATACACGAGCACAAGTTCAAGAGAGTAAAAAAAGCCGTGTCCTGAATCGTAGCTGCTCATCAGTGTTGCTGTCACGTCCCTGCCTGTATCCAGTGATTTAAATCACAGTGACGACACGAAGCTACGACTCATGTTCGATCTCAAGCCTTCAGATTCCACATCTCAAAGAACAGTCAGACTGTTGATCCATGAATTTTAATGGAATATTTCATCATGTTGAAAAAGACAAAACAATGACTTGCTTTGTTTACGGAGCGAGATGAGATCGATGTCAGTCTCAGGTTGTTGAAGTCGAGTCGCCGCCCTGATGTTGCCTTCAAACATATCAAACAGTCCAAAACAGAAAGAGTTGTCTTCATCGTGTCTGTGTGGACGGTGCAGGCGACTCGTGGCTTTCAGTCGCTGACGACAGATTCCACGTTAACGTTTGTCTGATTTTATGAATTCGCCGTGCGTTGCTCAGAGTTCAGGTCAGTGACGAGCGGCAGGAACAAAAGTCGGCAGCTCTGGGTTTTTAAATGAGTCTTTGAGAACAACAGTAGCTGCCGTTTTCTCCTGATGGATGTTTGACAGAGAGACATCAGAGGAACAGCACAGACCTGAGAACCTGACTGAGACAACGAAACACAGAAATCCATCAGAGGACAGTTTGTCTAAACCTCATGGAAACATTTAATGACTAAATGAAAGCTGAATTAAAACATCTGAATTTTGTGAAACTGTGAAGATGTCAAACTGTGATTTGACTCAGTGTGAATGTAATAAGTGTTTATTCCTGTTGAGCCTCGTGTCACAAACCTTGTACTTTCAAAGAGAAAATGACTTCACTCTGGAGGTCGGCGGTCCGTTTATCATCCAATCATTCAATTACTTGTGACAAAAAGAATCTGAAATCTCCCCTTGGATAAAAAAACCATCCTGTACATACAAAAATATAGATATTAAACCCTGTTAATTCTGAAAGAAAATGACTTTCATGTGGTTTTCTCAATTAGAAATACCTGCAGAGCCTGGAGTTTGTTGAGTAATGAACATTTCAGAAGCAATAAATTGAATGAAATGCACAGAAATCATCGACGCCCGACGGGTAGGAAGAGGCCGCTCTGCCAACGCCTCCACAGAGAAACAGAAGGTGAGTGAATATTTATGATCTTTAGGTTCGGTCTCTGGACCAGATTCAATTTAGGATCCCAAGATAAAAAAACAGTCTCTGCTTCACACTGTTTATTAAATTAAATATAAAGCAGTTTATTAGAGAACAAGCTTTGAGTGCATTAATCAGAACGTTGCCTCCAAACGCTCAGAGAACATGTGAACATGTTTTCATCCAGCAGCGTCTGTGTTCGGCGCTCGGCCTGCAGATCATCCGCCGCTCTCTCCCTTCAGGCTACAGAACGTCGGCCATCTGGACCGGCGGGAGGACCGAACGTGGCCTGGAGGCGCGTGTGGTCCGGTGAAAGCAGATGGGTGCAGAACTGGCACCCCGTCGGCCTCGTCTCCCCGAAGCCACATCCAAAATAATCTGACTTTGAGAGAAGCTGTGGTTCCCAACAGGCCGACAGAGTTCACTCGTCTTTACAGAAGGGTCAGTTCAAAAAGCAGGAAAATCAGCGTGAGGTGAAAGTTGTTTATGATTAAAGCCTGCAGGTATGTTCGTGTTGAATTAAGGAAAAGAGACAGAAGCTATGCAACATATGAATCTCTCTGATGTGTTTCACTTCTGGTTCAGTCCATCAAGGCTCCAACTCGGCGCCTCGGCTCCACGATCTGACACTCGCAGCGTCCACGCCCTCTAAAGCAAGCACCGATCAGCTTCCTGCAGCTTTCAGCAGCTGGAGTCCGGAGCTCTCATCAGGAATCTGACGTTCTCTCAGCTCCGACCCGCCGACAGGATGAAGAGGTCACACCTTTCACCTGGAGGTCCCGCCGCCTGAACCGTGTCCCTCCTGTCTGTGAATGTCGCACCTGTCGCTCGATGAAGCACAGATGTCACGTCCTTATAATAAGACAGCATAAAGGTGAAGGTGAGGACCGCGAGGAGACGAGGTGGAGGTCCTCCACCGTGTAACGCTGCTCCTGCTGCGACACCCAGACGTGGACAGAATGTCTTGTCTCACCGGGGAACAGGTTGTCAGGTCTCAGTCTGTGGACAGCCAGTAAGAAACGGCTGCTGGTCATGAACTGCTCGAACACGCCCACTGACAGTTTCCTCCAGAGCAGTTCAATCTTACTAAACCACATCTTAACCGGACGTTAACTCAGACATTGAAGGAAGAACCAGCTGATAAACGTACTTTCAATATGAAGCTTTGTGAATCCAGGAAGCATCGTCTCCCTCAAAATAATTAACTTCAAATGATTTTCATAGCAGATCACACAAAAAATTTATCTTCTTTGCAAACTGGTTTTCATTTTTTCAGATTTGTGTGGTTTCAAATAGAATTTATTTACAAAAATTTACCAACCAAAATGTCTGAAATTTTCTTTTCTCGTATCTTTATCTGTCTGTTTGTTCTCTCTGTCCATCGAGCTCCGTCTATAATATTTACTTTCTCTTTGTATGATCTCAGTGTTAGTATTAGAGATGAGGGGAAGATGAACAGGATTAACTCTGAACTGGGTCGGACTCCATGAAACTGCTGCTGTTACAGATTCTCTGTTAACCAACTCTTGATAACCTTTATGTGAAATGAGTTGGTTGTAAAAGCACCAGATGTTAATGTTGTCGCCTCGTGGGCTCATTGTGAGACGTGAAAGAAAGCACTTTTCCTCTATTCAGACCTTGTCAGGGGTCCTTTGATTTTTTTGTCCTTTTTTTCCCACATGGATTTTCTGAGAGCCGTTCGTCCGTTGGTCACGGCGGCGGCTCGAACGGCGGCGGCTCTGACAGAGCAGAAAGGTCACGGCTGCAATACCCCACTGAAGCTCTCGCTCGGCGAGGACGCGGCGCCGCCCTCGCAGCCACAGAAATGTCAAAACGTCTCCTCCTCATGTGTGGGTGAGCTCAGGACGGAGGTGTGTGAAGAGGTGTGTGAAGAGGTGTGGAGAGACAGATGGAGGATTCAGAGAGAGGAGACAGTTAAAGACAGACTCTGGTACGAGGCTGTTCTCTTCCTGCCTTCACACGCTGTTTGAACGCCTTAATTAGTTCGTCAAAGTTAGAACCCACCTGAGGAAACTCACACTCTGAGATTCCACCCGTTTGTAATTGAAGTAATGAAGATGCAACCTTTTGATGAACCTCTGCTTCCTCTCCGTCGGCCTCAAACCTGTTGAAGCTGCACTGCATGCTGGTCTGTTTCCTGCCGCTGCGGCTGAACCAAGAATACAAAGTCAGGCTGGATCGATGGCGACAGAAATAGAGACGCAGGTTTGTACAGGTTTGTAGGCGAGAGCCAATCAATCAATCAGTACTGATACATGACAATGAACAAATTCACACAAAGTCAATAACTGTTGATCTATAAAAATACTTCATGTCTCTTATGAACCGGAGCTTTGTTTATTTCCCTCTGGGTTTCCTGGTCAATAAAGCGAAGCAGAGAACAGCTGCGATGAATGTCAGAATAACAGAGTCACATGAGACCAGCTGTTATTAAAGTCCAGATCTGATCAATTTCTGCTCTGTGGTTCGAAGCCGTCGATTTGTGGCCAACAGAAAGATTATTTTTCATGTGATTTCTCAGTTGTGATGTGCAACCAAAACGTATTTTACTAATGGACAAAGTGCATGTGTGAATTAAAACATCTGACTTTTATGAAACTATGAAGTTGTGATTTGACTCAGCGTGAATGTTTTTTTGCAGAAAGGTCGCGGTTCATCCAATCATCCAATTACTTGAGAAAAAAAGAATCTGAAATCTCCATTTACATTAAAAATCATCAGGGGTGTTTCAGAAATCCACTCTCCATAGAAAATATAAAAATGAAACCCATTTAATTTAGACATGAGACAAAGACATGAATCAAACCCGTGGTAACACACAGCCCAGCGAGGGGAACATGTCGGATCACATCAGAAACTTCATCTGCACGTCTCATGAAACAGGTGGAGCTGAATCTCAAATTCATGTGTCACAGTTACCAGAACTGAAATCTACTAAAACAAAACAAGGTTTGAAAGAAGCAACACAGAAACTTTAATGACAAGTTGAACCAAGAAGATATAAAATTTAGAGCATTAAATTTCACCATTTGACCCAGTGAAACATTTTCACTCACCGGATGAACTCAAACGGATTATATTGCATTAAGTTGCATGAAAAGAGGAATTTAAAATGAAGTTGCTTCTTCAATCCAAAGTTTCCTAAAATAAAAGTGTTTCTGTGGAGCCACCTGTGATTTTACGTTTCCATGAAGCGTCTCTGTTGGACGTGTTGCTGTGAATGTGACGTCTAAATGCAGCTGTTCCGACAGATTCGCTTTGATTTGACAGCTTCGTTTCCAGCTCTCGTCCTCCTCTTGTTTTTCCTGCCTCTCTCCTCCCTCGCTCGTGTCGGACCGAGACCCGTCGGTCTGCAGAGCTGAAATGATCTTTTGCCACGTTGAGACGAGCTAAAAGCTTCGCTTACCGCCGTCCATCTCATCTCCATCCATAATAAGCTGTCAGGTCATTACGGAGGACAGAGGCCACTTAACAAAGAGCAGTGGATGTGATGGACGGCAGCAGAACAATCTGAAGCCACTGAGATCTGACCTAACGGTTTCTGTTGTCAGCAAAAGTAATAAATCAATAAAGAGGTTTGGTTGATTGGTTGACACATTCATAATAGTCCTATTCAAAATTTAGCAACGCACTTTCATGGAAGAACATCAACAACAGTGGAAAACACCACTAACACACTTTGAATCTGCGCTGATTGATATTTGTATATTAACATAAATGAAATGAATGTGGAATCAGAAGTTCCTAGTTTTGGTTTTACAGCCATCATCAAGCAGCAGCAGCAGCCGTGAAGCCTCTGGAGCAGGAAACAGACCAGAAAGCACTGCAGCTTCATGGAAGTCAGACTTTATGTGGTTTGCAGCCCTTTTTCTAAAGCGAGAAGCAATTTTTCTATCAACCCACACATGAAACTCCACGACTGAAACCCACACATTCAGTCCCCTCTGGAGTTTGTCAGAAGGCATTTTGGGAAATGCAGGAAATGACAAACTGAAGTGGGAGTCGACGGCGCGGGTTGAAGGTAAAATGGATCCATCACTCTGAAATCGTGGAACATCAGCAGCCGTTCGACCGAAACACTTCCTCAAAATGTCACTTTGACTGTGATTCACCGCAGCAGGACGTTGATTCAGAGAACAACGTCACCACGTTGATTTGTCCCATTGAATCTGTGGACACGACGTCCTCTGAGACAATGATGCGCCGGCCGCTGAATCAATGTCCCTTTATAGACGGTAACAACGTCCCGCAGAGCTCGTGTCTATAGGAGACACAGAGCTGCTTCCTCTCACAGACGACAAGAGCAGAGTGGAAAAAAGATTCTCCTGGAATGAAAAGGAAATTCAGTCTGATCCTGATTCTAGCAGACAAGAAATCGTGTAGCCAAAAACATACATGCACAGACCAACAAAACATCACTGCTGAGTAATGTCGGACTATTTATATAACCTCTTACTTCTCCACAGAGTCGGTGCAGCAGAAAAGCTTTCAGTCAGAGACAGCGTGAGATAAGAACAGGCTCATTGCACAAATCGTCTACTTTTATACAAACTGGGGGAAAGAGTTTCAGACACATAACAACAGGTTTGGGTCAAATGATTAAAGCTCTGGAGCTAAACTAGTTTTAGTGAAGAGAAACCTGTTGGTTGTGTGGATCCTCAGAAATGAGCCACACGTCAACAAGACGCCGTCAGCACATGAAGAGGCAGGAAGTGAAGACGACGGAGGAAGGTTTTCAACGTTGTTCAGTCATGTTTATTTCATGTTCTCAAGGAAGAACAGGATATGCAATGATAATAAAGTAAAGTTAGCTGGATATGATTTAATCATCATCATCGAGCGTTTATGTCACAAATAGTAAAGAAATCCTGCGGCTGTGAATCATTTATTCTGTGGTTGTGATGAAGCTGACGTGAACCCGAACCTTCTGCTTACACGCTGTTATCAAGCTCACATTCTCCACAGATGCTGCAAACCTATTCAGTTATCATCAGTGTGTTATGTGCCTAAGTGCACTTATGCCGTTTGCGTTGTTCGTGTCGTGCATCAGCGCTCGCTCCGGCTGACGAGGCCTCTGTGGTGCATTAGAGGCTGCGGCGGCTCGGCTGAGTGCTGCTCTCAGAGAGACGCCGACGGAGGCTGCAGAGCTGCTCAGCTACTTTCAAACAGCAGCACAAACTGCTCCGTCTTTCCCTTTTTACTCTATGGTGATTTATTCTTTGTGAATCCAAAGGACTGAAATGGAATAAACCTGCTATTTAAAAAACATTGCAGGGTTTGGTGCCGTGTGATTAAAAGGTCCTCTGACTCCTTTTTCCTCTTGTTCATACCAATTAATTAGTGCAGTTCTGAAATACTCGTTCAAAAGCTGAACATCGTCCCTTTACTGCCACCAAATACACACACAGCGCTCCAGAACAAACACAGAGTCAGGGTGTTTGAAAGCAGAAGGATTTGAGGGAGTGTGAACACCTGGACAATCACTGCCTAAAGTGTGTGTGTTGTGGAAAATTACAAATAATCTGCCTTTGGAGCGACGGTTTCAGATGTTCAGACAATCCAACAAGCACTTTGTGTGGAGACCTTCAGGTGGCTCAGCTTCCAGTGTTTGCTCTCAGAGCTCGACCAGGTCTGCTGGTTCGAGCTGGATGTGACTTTCGCTCCATTTTATTCTGGCAAACTAAACGGAACTCGCTCCGACACCAACCTGGATCCAGGGAACTGTGATGCACCAAAAGTGCCATAAACAACACACAGTATTTGAAACATATTCCGTGTGCTGGAATCTTTTCTGTTCCTGGAAAAATCAACGATGGAGAATCTCACTTTCATTTAGAGAAAACTGTTCAGAATCAATATCTTCTCATTGGATTTAACCGATGCTTTTTGCCAGAGATTTCATCTGCGGTTGCAGCGTCGCTTCATACGGTACACGCCCGCTGTTCCCGTTTGGCACATTTGATTAAGAGCTGCCGTCTGGCTGCGTGAGCCCGTCCTGACTCCATTTACCTTCTCAACGGGAGCAAAACTGTGTATTAGTTTAGGCCTCCGGGGAAAATGCATTGATTTGTGATCTGCGCAGCGACGACCGATCGTATCATTCTGCCTCCCGCCGGTCGCACTTTCAGCCAAGTGAGCGAGGTGGATGGAGGGACGGAGGGAGTCGGCGCAAACGTTCATATCCGTGATTACGTTGAGTGAAATTGAAAGCAGAGGTGAGCTGATGTGAGCGATTTGCGAGCGAATCAGTCACTTCTTCTGTCGCCGCCGTCGTTCGAATTTGCATTATGAAACATCACTGAGTCATTTTCCCGTTGAGAGCTCGGCGCAGCGTGGCGAGCCGCTCTCCGATCACAGCGTGCTCCCAAAACTCCAACCGAGTCAATATTGCATTTAGACTGTGACTGAACATATGGTCGACCGGCGGAGACGAAGGTTTTATTCCGCTAGCTGCTTCGCTTCTTTATCTCTGCTCTTGTTTTGAACTCTTCATCTATTTATCTCAGCGCGGATCATTAGTTTAAGAAGCGAGTTATTGTCGAGTCGGAGCCTCGACATC
>JAFREQ010000026.1:4687500-4702500 GCA_025331565.1 Holacanthus passer
GGAGAAGGGCGTCAGTCGTGAACACGACGTCGTTCAGAACTGACACGTTAGAAGATGTGATTCTGTCTAATGGTGAGTTTCAGGGCTTCAACCAACTCTCACCTCATCTGCTCTCAAGTCACGTCCTCTGTACTTTCTTCAGGAATTTGTGAAATCTAGAGAGAAATGTGACGAAAACTGATCAACTAGATCAACTGCGCTCTTGTTATTAGATAGATAGATAGATAGATAGATAGATTCTGACTCAGTGAAAGTGGAAAAACAGTGAAATTGACTGAATCTCTGAACTGTGACTTAGAAACATTACAGAGGTTCATGGATATTAACAGGTGAACTCACTGATCGTACTGAACAGTGTGTCTGATGGTGTCTCTTCCAGATGTTTGGGTCTTTGCCCTCCAGGAGTTTCAGTCTCTCCTCTGGTTTCTTGTCCTCTCTGTGTTTGTGTCTGTCCGTCCGTCCTCTCAGCACGTCTCCATGGAGAGGACGTCATGTGAGTCAGGTCTGTTCAGTGACACGTGAAGTCTCTCAACATCGGAACAACCATGAAGCGTGTTAGTAAAGTTATGTTGAGATCTAACTGTGTCTGATTCACATTATTTCCCTCATGAAACCCTCAAATGTTAATTCATCTGTGTGATGAGGGTCGACGCTGTAACATCCCTCTTCATGTAATTGTTGATGGACTGTTGTCGCAGACAGTCCGATCACGTCCCGCGTCGACGTCCTCAGTCACCCGAGGAGGAGCCGCTCTTCTGTTTGACGTCTCACACTAATGTATGAGCATCACGTCATCAGACGTCGACCAGTTTCTGACCCTTTTTACCGACGTCTCACAGATCGAGATGAGCGTCTTTGTGACTGAGATTTCAGCATCTCTCACTCTGAACTCTTCCACCACCACCGAGTTTCCATCATTAGCAGTTTGTCATGTGAGTGTAGAAGCAGAAGGTGCAGACGGACAGAGCCGAGGTGGATGTGGTATCGTCTCAAAATCTCTTGGATACAAACCAGCTGACTGTCAGAGACGTCAGGGCTCAATATGTTTCTGATGTTATTGATGAAAACTGTCATAACCTCAGTCACCTCCTCCTGTTTAGAGGCGTCTGTCTCTAAACGTGAAGATTTTCTAAACTCTTTTAGAGACAAAGTCCTTGACATCAGATCAAGTTTCCTTGCGTCTGTGAATGAAACAGTCCGTCTCCTCTGAGGACGCTGCTGTTCTGAATTCCCTCCATCACTTCACCAGATCTGCATCGTCTCTTCTCTGCAGACGTCCACCTGTTCTCCTGACGTTAATCCAACTAAACTCTTCAAAGAATTTATTGGCACCATTCGCCCCAACAGTCGTCCAATTATCAATAGCTCTCTGGAAACCAGCCACGTTCCCCAAATCTCTCAAACATGAAGTTGTACAGACTTTTGAAAAAAACTGAATCTAGATCCTTCAAACTCCACTTTCTTTCTAAAATCCTTGAAAAAGTAGTTTTTAACCATCTGGTGTTCCACCTGGCTCCAAAATGCATTTTTGAAAAATTCCAGTCTGGTTTCAAACCTGAATCTGCATTAATGAGAACAGATCTTGAACTTTACTCTTCAGCCTTTAACTGTTCCTGACTTATTATTACTTAACTCATTAACACTGAACTGAGCTTTGAGTTCCTTTTAATTATTATTATTATCATGATCTTGTGTTGTTTCCTTCTTTTCTATTTGCTTCCTCTGAGTGTGACCGTGTTGTGTGTTGAGTTGAGTGTCGGTGCCTCGACAATGAGCCTGTTTCAGAGTCATTTAGATTCTTCTTGGCGTCGTGATACAGAATCAGAATCGACTGGAGCTGCTCAGTGTTTGGACACAGACCTCAGAGCATGATGGGATGTATCATTGTGTTTTTCCACTCATTTGTGCAGGTTCTTCCTTTAATCTGTCACCTGTTTACATTTACAATCTGTAGTTTTATCCTGTTTGTTCAAACTGTAAAGTTTGGTTCATTCTTATACACGACATCTGTTTCCTGTCTGTCCGTCCTGAAAAGTGATCCCTCCTCTGTTTCTCTTCCTGGTTTCAAACCTTTGTTTTTCCTCATCTGAATAGATCAGGTCTAAGGACACAAGGTGTCGGCTGCTGTACAGATTGTAAAGAACCTTTGGGCAAATTATGATATTGGGCTATATGAATAAAATTGATTTGACAATTCTTGGATATGATTTTCTTTTTATTTAAGATCTGCAGCCGAACAGAAGACGTTGGAAACGCTCGTCCAGGCGCTCGTCCTCCTGCGTCCCCTCCATCCATCACACCTCCTCTGTGCTGAAATGTCACCGCGGCTCTTTCACCCTGTGACTCATCAGCGATGTGGCAGGTTGACATTTGGCTCCTCTGTCATAACCCTCGTCCTCGGCTTCTTATCTCTCAATACAGCGGCTCCGTTATTCTGCTGCGTTATCAGACTCTCGACAGGATGAACATGGACACAGACAGGAAACACACAACACCGATCTGTGACGAGTCACAGCTTCACTCAGGAAAACCAGGACATTCGATGAAGACGAGAAACAGTTGAGGGACATTTCAAGCAGAGACGGTCGAATCTGTAGATCAGCCCACCTGGTGGCGCTATGTCCTTTTAATGTCCATTATGTCCAAACACAGAGACGTCTCTGAAGAAGCTGTAGAGAGTCTCTGACAGCAGCCTTCATGGTTCAATATCATTCACATGAATTTTCCGAGAACAGAAAAACTCCACAGTATTTAAAATGTCTGAAACAGAGACGGGGACCTGGACATGTCCTCGGTAGAGGACACTGTTCTTGGATTAAGGCACGGGTCAATGTGCCAACTCCGGCGATAACGAGAATGAGAAGTGGAGCTAATTAAAAATAACGAGCTGTGTTGGTTTGTCGTCTTTCAGTCAGAGGTTTCACTTCCAGTTCAACACTGAGACGAACCAGACGAAGCAGTTTTCATCTCCAGCTGCCGACAGGAAGCTGAGACCAACACTTCCTCCAACACCTTCAAGGGTAAAGTTTCCACCAAAGCTGATTCTCAAACTGGAGGCTGGAGGCGGAGGGAGTGAGATCAAGGGAGCGAACGGAGCTTCTTCATTCCAGAGCTAAATTCTGTTCTTAGTTTCTAATTGTGTTTCACAAACGTGTTTCTGTAAATAGAGTTTTAAAATGTTTTGAATGAGTTGACCAAAGTAAAGCTACTTGTCTCACAGCTCAGGAGAGATAAAGGCATTTGTCTGGTTCTTCTGGTTGAACAGGAACTAACTTCCTCTTGGGGGAACTTTTGTCCTGTTCCCTTTGAACAACTTCACTTTCTTTAGTTCGTGGACTTCTTGATCTCCATGTATCTACAGAACAAATGATTCCTGACGAATTCCTTCAGACCAATTCAAAATGCTTCGTTCTTACATTGGAGAATTTCTGAATTCATCCAAAATTTTCCCAGAATCCAAAAGTAAATTGTTGTTGCAGATTGTGTTTTAGTTTTCTCTCCGGCCTCGTCAGCAGATCCGATTGAATCTGAAGCTCAAAGACTCGACCTGGAGATTCAAGCCACATATTCCAGCCACCGTCAGCGCTCAGAGGTCGGACCGGACAGATCTGTGAAGAGGTTTGAATATTCTGGATTCTGTGTTTCTCTGTGAAGAAACTCTTTGGTCCCTCATGTTTGAATGTGTTCATGTTGAGCCAGTTGGTCTGTTAAGCTTGAAGGATGAACTCATGTCAGCTGAGTTTGAAGTTTGTTCATAAAAAGAAAACGTTGCTAAATTAGATGAACGAATCGTTTAGGATGAGCAACACCAGCACATAGACACCACAGAAAGGGTCGAACGAGTCCTCGAGAAACACCCTGAAACTTCAGCACAGGATTTCACCTCGGGACATTTTCCTGTTGATTTGTTTTACAAGAACTCGAACATGAGTTTTTACAGAAAGCAAAGGTCTGTTTTGTTTGATAAAAACCTCCAATTCATCTGTTGCAGCCTGAGACAGGCAACATAAAGGGATAATAAAATATTAGAAACATCCTTCAGTTAATCAAAATTCCAAACCTGCTGCTCTGGTTTTCATTAAAGAAAGTTCATGAAAAACCACTCGTTCCCCAGCTGAAGGAGTTGGTCTGAATTTGTTTACTCGTGGATTTGATGTGATCCTGGAGGAAATTCAGAATATGAAATAAAATGCAGCCCAGGTCCTGATGAAAACCAAAATGTGAACAGCAAAGAGAAGCTGATCCTGGAGCTGAAGCTGAAACTCACATCGAAAACAACCAAACCAAGCACAAGCCTCGGGGAGAAAACTCACTTTCTCCTGCAGGTAAATTTCATAATTCATAAGAGTTCGTCTCTTCGGAGCCTTTTGTCTGATGCAAAAACAGCTGAAAATCGAGAAAATTTCAAAACCATTTCTGATGAAAGTCGGAGCTGCTGTGACTCTACGATCGACTAATCTGACACGGTGACCTGAAGGAAGCCATTTCCCTCTTTCCTCTCTTTCCCGTCACAGTGCATCTTTAATCTCCCTCCTCCGTTTGCGGCGTGGGCTCCGGCGCCCCAGCAGAGGTGAGGCTTTCTCAGCTTCCTCGGCAGCGTGATGAATCGACCGTGACTCTGAAGAGCTTTTTTCTCGTGCTGAGCTATTGGAGAAATTCCTGTCGGAGTCCCGCCGGCCTCAGCGGGGGATATTAGTCGACTCTGCCTTTCATCCGGAGGGAGAAACACTTTAAAGGAGCTCGAGCAGCAGTGAGAACATGGCTGAAAACCTGCAGCCTATCAATCCTGTCTGAGGGCAAAATGCTCCGTTTACATGGTGGATATTTATTGTAGGAAGTCGTTCCCTCTTTTGGGATGAAACTCCAGTTCAGTTAGAATTAAAAGATAAAGCTGGTGATTATTGTATCGTGTCTGTGTCTGATCTGTCTTCGTCCTCTGTGTCTCAGTCTGATCTGTCTTCGTCCTCTGTGTCTCAGTCTGATCTGTCTTTGTCCTCTGTGTCCATTAAACCTCCTCACTGTTGTTCCTTCATCACCATGAACTCACACACTGTTGTTTATCTGGACTCAATCTCACAAAGACTCACTAGAGACCAAATGTGGATTCATCCGCCGCTGAAAATAGTCCCCAACACATGAACTGTTTCCTCCTGTTTGTCTGATAAAAACCACAGTGAGCAGCTGTTTGAGGAAATGATTCAGTCTTTTATAAAATGGAACTAAACTGTGTGTTTGTGTTCCTGAACTCACCAGAAACTTTCTGTCATTTCCTTCCAGTTTCGTTCTTTTTATCCTCTCGTCTCTGCAGGAGCAGATTTATAAACTCTGGAAAAGCTCATATTTTTTTGCTCAAGCTGAAATATTTATCAGATCACATGAAGGCTTCAGATGTGTCGTGTCTTTCATCACCTCTAAAATTCACCTCATGTTTTTTCAAATACACCTTTACACTTTTAGTTCTCAATATAAAATAAGTAAAAAGAAGTAGATTCCTTTATTCATAAAATCTGTTGGACTGAAAGTGCTGTGATCTAAGGATGAGTGAAGATATGATCATAATATGTGTTTTCTTTGGTGTTTCCACAAAACAGCAATAATTAATAAATAATTCTTAAAATGATATTGACTGCTACTGAAAATTCATTATTCATTCATTCATGATCATCAAACATTGTTCTTTTCAAAGATGTCTCCTACTTCACTGTAAAGTCCATCTCAGTCTTTGTGACCTTCAAGATTCAACATCACACTTCATACTGGATCCCGATTGGCTCCAAACTTGTGATGCAGTGTTTCTGCAGGTACATCCAGGTGATTCCAGGTGGTTCCAGGTGATTCCAGGTGGTTCCAGGTGGTTCCAGGTGATTCCAGGTGATTGCAGGTGATTCCAGGTGATTGCAGGTGATTCCAGGTGGTTCCAGGTGATTCCAGGTGAGCACAGAGAAACTTTTCAGTGCAGGAATGTGAACACAGCCTCTGCACAGAGACGATCAAATGTTACAGTGTCCAGTGTAAAATCTGGACACGAAGAAAACAAACTGAGCTCCTGAAGCTCTACAGGCCTGAAGTCAACTCCGTGCAGTAACTCCTCTGTTCCTCTGGTACAGTTCAGCATCCTGGATAATATGGAATTTAATGTTGTTTTAATGGACGCAGGTGTTTCCTCTTATCTCTCGTACATTTCTGGAGCTTTCTCAGCTTCGTTTGTCCTGGATCTTCTGTAATGAGCCTGTTGGTCCAGATGAGCGTCGGCATCGATCACCGCCGACAGAGCAAACAGCATCATATTCAGTTCAATGTTTGTGTTGATGATCACAATCAGACGTGCATCACTTTTCTCAAATGGTCATCAGTCACTTTGAGACAACAGAGCGTCGTTAGATGAAAACTCTTCAGGTGTTTGACGTGATGAGAGCTGGCAGGTGAAGAATGGCCTCTCAGACGTTTTGCAGCTGAGAGTTAGTTTGATTCGGTATCACACCGAAGAACCGCCCAGCTGCTAATCTCCTCTTTAAAGGAGAAGGAGGAGTGTGACGCTTGATTAGTCTGGGCTGCCTAATTACCCACAGTGCACTGCAGGCTCATCAGCCTCGTCGGCCCGTGACTCGTCCTGTTTGGTGTTTGTGAGACGACTCGTCGAGATCAAACCACAGAAAACACGGAGCAGCATTAAAGACTCATTAAAGGCCCAGAGGAACTTAATGAGGACGATTTGCCGACTAAAGACAGGAAGTTAAATGTTTCCACTTCTTCACTCATCATCTAATCGCCTTCAGTCTCATGTGATGATATAAGTGTAGAATTATTATTTTTACAGACTGATGTTAACGCGGTTAAAATAAAACTACGTTAATGAACAACATGACTTTAAAAGACAAACTGTTGATGAACTTACTCAAAATAATTGTGGGTGAAAAACGTTGGAGAAAGACTGACGAGGCGTCTCTACGCTTCAGCCTGCTGTTGATATTAGCTTAAGATTCTCAAATTCTGTGCAGATGCACCAAACCCAAAAACAAACCATGGCAGAAACACACTCAGCCCAAATCAATTAGCCGTACGGGAAAATCCAATTATGCTTTTGTCAGCACTAATCCGAGCCTGGTCATTGGTGCTCCTGATAGCGTTGTTTGCCAGGGAATTATTGTCGAGCCGCACCAGCTCCAATCAAAGCTGCGGCTCCCGTTAAGCCGTTGTTGATGCTGCACATTAACGAGCCCACAGGCGCTAATTCAATTCGGCAAACACAACCTCTGGAGTGTGCCTGATGTGCTGAGAGTGGGTGGACGGGAGGTTGGCAAACATTTGTCAGCCGGGCCGGTCGGTTTGTTTTCTGTTCGCAGGAGCTCAAACACGGAGCCTCTCCTCCTCTCGCCTCCTCCGGCCTCCTCGCCGTCACTCACACGTGAAGATTCAGGCCTAATTAGTGTTTTGTCAGAATCTGCTAATAGATAGAAGAGCGAGGACAAACCCTCCAGAACACAGGACGCAAACACACTCAGCCTGATGATTTACTCACGTTCTAATGTCCAACTCTCTCAGAATACATTTGCACGACATCATACATCACATACACACACATTCATACGAGTTTGCTCCAATAACATTTCTCAGAAAGCAAATTATCCTCATCATAAAATGTTAAGATCTAGTTTAAGATTTTATTACTGACCTGATAACAATAGTTTAGTTTGCATCCAATATAGCAAATGTCCCCACTGTGGGACGAATAAAGGTTTATCTTATCTTATCTTATTGAGTTGTCTCCAGTTATTACAGTTTTGTAAAACCATCTCAACTTGAACTTGAGTCCAGGTAACTGAGGTTTGAAGGACTAACTGCTTGTTTTCTATTTCAAATACACAGGATCCACATACAGTTGACCGAGCGATGCTAACAGTTTCCATCTGCTTTCAGTCTTTGTGCTAAGCTAAGCTAAACATGTTTTATAGTGGAAGAAACTGATATGAACAAACACAGATCTGAGGTCAGTTCCCACCAGCTGCTGCTCAGCCTTCATCCCTGATGCTGTTGTGCTGCCACACAAATGAAAACAGGGTTTGCAGTGGAGACCTGAACATCAGCAGACGGACGTGTTGTCCTCACTCTGTCAGCGGCAGCAGGACGGAGGACGCAGGTCTCTGTACCATGAGAGGCTGCTGATGCTCCCGGGCCGAGCAGAAATAATGGGAATGTCTGGTCCCGTTATTTCCCCCAATTTACAAGTGAATGAGTCGTGGCTGCGCCGCCGCCGCCCGGACGCTCCCAGGAAGCCGCTCGGAGCTGAAGTGCTCCCCGAGCGTGAGTCATGCTCCATGAGGTCAGCGGGTCACAGTTTTATTTGTCTGGCAACACATTTCCTCAATAGTGATGACACATGATTATGAGGAGGTGATGACTCGTCTTATAATAGCTGGTGTTATTTGGCTTTATGTAAAATCACAGGATGTCACAGCCTGATTACAGAGACCGATGATTCATAATGAGCCTCGAAAGCTGACCTCTGACCTTTCTGAACCCGAACATGAAGAGAAATCCACAGATCGAGGGTTTGGGGGGGGGTTTATGTGCTGGAACTATTTCTTGTTCAACAACACATATCCTTCCACCTCGTGCTTCTGCAGCCTCTGTTGCTGGTTATCGATGGTGAATGATCAGAGTCAGTGACTTATTATGGTCTGTTTTACGTCAACAGCTGCCTCCTGTTTCATCACAGACTCTTGTCAGGTAACAGACCGATGTTCTGTCACCTGTAGTTTCAGATTCATTGTGTGAGCATTAAGCTACAGCAGCAAACCACAGCGAGACACTGAGGATGTGTTTCTACACAGACAGAGTTGATTTCACTCCAGAGAGAGAGAGAAACAGGAAGTGATGTGAACACACTCAGCAGCACATAAAGTACCGATGATCGTGAGGATGAGTTACTTTTATATTCTGCAGGACAATTTTATCATTTTGAGAGTGAGAACAAGTTATATAATCCTGTTAGTGTGTGTGTGTGTGTGTGTGTGTGTGTGTGTGTGTGTGCAGGTTTGGCTCCAGTGATGGAAACGTCTGTTATTGGCTCTTTAATGTTTGTTGTCTGTTTTATATGTTTAAGAGATAAAGTTTATACGACTGCTGCTACAGAAGCTGAAGGTGGACGATCGAAGAGATGAAGTATTATCAGTAAAATGTATTTAAAGTCAGACTGCTCCTGTGTGAGTGAACTGTTTCCTGTCAGTTTCTCTCTGGATTCTTCTTCTGCTGCTTTAATGTGTCTGAGTCATTTTCCTGCTGGAGATGTTGAAGCTCATTGAACGACTTTATATCCTGTCGGCCGCTTTCATCTTCAGCAACGAGCATCAGATTGTAGAAGATCATCATGTGTTTGTAGCCTGGTCGTCCTGTGAGAACCACGTATCTCTACAAAGCTTCATGAGAAAAACAGCCTGTTTTCAGCTTTGTGTCGATGCTTTTTGATCCAAGAGGCTTTTTAAAGAGTTGATTCAGCTCAAAGCTGCAGTCTGACAGAAACCACTTCTGCACCTTTTCTTAGCTCCGTCTCAGACTTTAGAAAATCCAGTCAATCATAAGTCATGTTAGAGAGAGGGCGTTCCTATTGGCTGTTCTACAAATGTAGATTTGCGTCCACGTCCCTTCAAACAGTGAAAACCTGGTCTCACATCTCCACGTTTTCAGTTTAAGTGCTGTGCTAGAAAGTAAAGTAAGAAAACACGTATGTCCCAGCTTCACACAGAGCTTCTGGCTCATTATGTTTGATGCCAGGTCGCTCGTATGACGGGAGGACAGCGGTGTGTGTGTGTGTGTGTGTGTGTGTGTGTGTGCTGTCAGACTGCGTCATGGCTGCCTCTGAAGCCCGGGGCGTTCTGTCCTGAGGAGAGCCGGAGGGGCGTCTCTGAGAAGATGAGTCATGCAGCGAGGGGCCGGATTCCTGATGAGGCCCAAACCATGAAGGGATACGAGGCAGCAGAGAGGTGGAAGGTTTTGCACTCAGTAGGTTCAGTAGTTTTCTAGTGTAGCTTTAAGGAGATTGTAATCTGAAAAGTAACTAGTTACTAAAGTTGGCAAATGAAGAGAAGTAAAAAGATTTACCTTTGAAATTTAATGGAGAAGAAGAAAGTTGCATAAAAGGGAAATACTCAACTAAAGTATAAGTACTTAAGTCCAGTACTTGAGTAAATATACTTAGTTACATTTTACTACTGTGGAACCTGTTAACTCGAATCAAACAGCTGATTCTGGAGTTCTGCTGAAATACGTCACTAAAAGCCTAAAAATAAAACTCCTCCGGAGGCAGCGTCTCCAAACTACCGTCTGAATCCTGAGAACAATCGATATTTTTATGGTTCATGGCAAGAATCCGTCGTCCTTCCCAACTCGGCAGCTCCTCCTTTCTTGAATATTATTTCCAGTTACTCGTACTTAGGGAGCAGATTAGGCCCCGAGGCATCAGTGTAATGGGAAGTGTGGCGGCCGGGCAGCGGGTCGATGGACATTGATCCGCCTCAGTATCCCGCTCCATCGAACGCTCAGCTCGGCCATTAACGGCTAAATAAAAACCAAATGCTCTCCCGCTCGAACTCTCAGTAATATTCTGCTGCTCTGCTCTAACTTTGGTCTTCATTGTTGTTTAAAAGCCGCAGCACTTTATCGACTCTTTGTTTAGCCGGTCGCTCGGCGTTCCGGCGAGGTGGATGTAATTACCGGCTGTTTTAGCTTCGGTGGAGCTTCGGGCGGAGCGGAGGAACTCGGGAGGCGACGGTCGATGGCGCCCGGCGGCACGGTGCTCTTATCAGGATGGATCAAATTCAAACTCTCAACTTTCCACTTTCAACCACCTCAGGAGGAAGGAAGGCTGCAGGCTGTTAGTGCTGAGGACGTAAACCAACAGACCAGCACACACACACACACACACACACACACACACACACTGTCACGACCTGAGAAGCTCCTCTGGTTTCTTTCCTCCAGGATTCAAACACACAGATTCTTCAGTCTCTACAAACATCTGCAGGAGAAACTTTTCATTTCTTTTCTTTTAATCAGTCTTTCTCACTTTGGTTCCTTCTTATAAATGTTAGTTTTTCTCTTAGTTTTGCTTTGTGGCAGATCCATAAACAGACTGTGGTTGTTAAATCTAATTGTTCATGGGAACTGAAGGAAGGTTGTTGGACTTTGCTCCAGGTGTGGTCGACCTCTCTGGACTGGACTGAAGATGAGAACCACGACGGCACGACGAGCCTGGACGAGATGAAGAGCTTTTGTGAGCTGACGTACAGAAAGACGCTTGTTATGTTACTCACTGTTTGATTTGGACAAAATTAATAACAGAGTATAGACGTTCATGCTCCTCTGATTTTTCATCTAGCGCCACCATCAGGTCAACATTTTATTCTCCAGCACTTTGACTTATTACCTGCAAAACTATTGACATCACTGCTGTTTATCTATTTTGACGATGATGTAAGTTTGGATTGGTTTTGGGATTTTGTTCAGATTGCATAGTTAATAATGTTTCCAATGTTTTGACGTCTGTGACCTTCACCTGCAGCCTTTAGTCAGATTCATTCCTGGTGCAGTGAAACATTGACAGAATAAAGTGATGCATCATGGATCAAGTTGCACGAAAGAAGCTTTTTCACTTCAACACATGACCTGAAATCAGTTGCAGTTAAACTTGCTAAACTCAGATGGTGAGTGATTTCAGCGTCAGGATAAAAAGTGCAATACTCCGGTCTGTGTCGTTAACGTCAGCCGTGTGTGTCCGAGCCTCGTCGAGCAGCCACGAACAGAACACTAGAAAAAACTCAATCATAATTATACATTGATCTAATAAACCAAAATATAATTTTAGAAAAATAAACTGTGCAGATTCCAAACACGTCCAACCAAGTCTGTGCAGCTTTCAACACGATCACACTCCAAATGTTCACTAATGCAGATGCAAACTGAGGCGTCTTTTAAGTCTTCATGTTTTTTTCTCCCACTCTCGGTACATGAGGATCTGGGAAAGTCCATTAATGTTTCAGCCTCAGACTTACATTTCAGTCTGAACATGAGAAGCTTCACCTTACTCTTTACTTAACACTGCTAGTGTGTGTGTGTGTGTGTGTGTGTGTGTGCGTGTGTGTGTGTGTGTGTGTGCGTGTGCGTGTGATTCAATTTCTTTATTCATGCTGCAGAAAGTGCATCGTGTTTACAGAGATAACCTTCACAGCTATAAAATCTAACATTTTTTATTATTTCAGCAGCCTTGTGTGTGCAGCCAGATAAGAACCTTTATTTGGGATAAATCTGAGCAGCACAAAGCTACTTTAAACTCCAGGAAGCCGGATAAACACATTAGAAGATGGTAAAAGTGTTGATAAGCTCGGCGGGTTTCTCTCAGCATAATGCTGTTTTGCTGTTATCAGGGAGGAAATATAGAAGATAACAGACATGAAAGAAAAGTGACTACAGCTCGGATTCCTCGACGCCGCTCGCATCGCTGTCTGACTCCGTCCGTCCTCGGAGAAAACGCTTCCTCAGTGCGACACACAGCATTAAAGCTGCATTTACAGCCGAGGAAAACAAAGCGACGCTCAGACGTGTTCAGACCATCAAAACTTTACTGATGTGACTGTGACTGGTTGTTTCCCAGCAGGCATCAGTCATTAACGTGAGATGTACCTGTTCGACCCTGATGAGCAAATTACATTCAGACACTGAGCTGAATCTTGAATCTAAAGGTTCAGGTTTGACTCGGTCGTGACTCTGAGAAGACGGAGTTTGAGTGTTGATGATAATTTTGGTGCTGACAGGTTTAAAGATCTTAAATGACTGAGGATCTAAATCCTGACCACGTTGGTGAGCAGCCAATCAGCAGCCAAACTACAATGACTGACTTCCTGTATCACCTGTGTGCACCTGTCTCTTTCATTCATATGCAAAATATCGAATAAATCACACAGTAAAGCAAAAGAAAGGAAACATTTTCTGCGTCATATTTTGCACTTGGAAGGTTCCTGAATGAACTTAACATGTTGAGTTCAAGTGAGTTTGATGTCAGCAGAAATGAGGAGGACTAAAATCCTTGTGGTCCAGCAAAGATAAGACTTATTGTTCCATAAAAACAAGAACAAAATTGCACTTCCTCCTCAAACAGCTTCAGGTGCGTCTCCTCCCTCTGGAGCGGAGCTGCTGCTGATTTGCATTTATTTGTAGCAGATTGAAATCTTGTAGAATTAAATGCAATCAGGTTTGACAGAAATCTGTAAAATCCAAATGCATCCAAAACAGCAGACGTCTATTTAGATTAAAGAAGCAGGAACCCTGTTTCTCAGAGGTGACTGACCAAAACAGTCCATGTGTGTCGCAGGATGTTCATCACACCTGAACAACATCTGTTGCAGATCCACATAAGAAAAACTCTGGTCAACACTCAACAAACTGAGAGTATTTTTACCTTTGACTGCACCCGGGGAAACATCTCTGTCCCCTGATGTCAGGAGCTGCTGGAAGCTCCCGCCTCAATGACTCACCACTGAAAATCCATGAAACTTAAGAAAAGAGTCAGGAGGCGAAGAAATCCACACGTATGCATGAGGGTTTGTCTGCGAACCTCCGAGGAGCCGAGCCGAGCTACGTGGGAGCCGGAATCAATGGAGCAGGAAATTAGCCCTTAATTAACAAATATTTGCATTCAGCTCGTCGGCCGCTGCAGAGGAGACACCTGTGTGCATGCTGAACACGAGCAGACGCACACACACACACACACACAATTATATTAAATGAGAGCCCTTCAGCAGCACAGAAGACCAAACACCTGTAACATGCAAAAGGCAAGAAAATTCAAAACTTAAAGAAAAAGCAAGAGCCACGAGCTGAGGTTTGTCTGCCCGACACGGAAATGTCATATTTCCATATCCTGATTTAGATTCATTGACAGAGACAGAGAGCAGGTAAATATCTTCTTCCTCATCTTTCAGTCGTCCAACGATCTCTCCAAAGGCTTCAAGGCTGAGAAAACACCTGAGACCATCAGCAAACTCCAGGACGAACCAAAACCACACTGACAAACACAGAGAGCAGCCAAATCAATCTGCTTCCTTCAGGAGGTTTATCATCATTATTTCCTTCATGACACCAAATGAGCTCTGTGCATTTGAACCATGATATACTTTTGATCTTTATTCTGTTCTGAATGTTTGAACCGTAGTAAACCTTCATGCTGAGTGTTTCCATTTTGAAAAGGCATTAAAATTAGTGAATAGATTTAATTTCAGACTCAACAGTGAACTCGATGTCGGCGGCTGCAGTTGAGTTACCTGCTCATCTGAACATGAAGGAGCAGGAGAGGACGACAAAGAGACAAACAGTGAATAAAAGTCGGAGAGACACGACAGGGAGACGGACGGAAGGTGGAGGATGAAGGAGGGAACGTGGAGGAAAGAGATCTCTGCCTCGACGCTCAGGCAACATGAAGTTATTTCTGAACATAACAATGGTGAGAAGAAGCTGAGCCGTGGGCTCTGCTCCGCCCTCGCCACACGCCACGGGGGGGGCAAAGACAAACTGACTGTAAATTAAAGTCACATGTTTCCATCATGGTGCTGCACAGGAAGAGAGAAGATCTGAATAAAAACACTGTGTTGTGTCTCAGTTCTGTACAAACCACCTGCAGACAGTACTGAGGCCTTACAAAGTGCTGCCGCTTTTCAAAATCAATGGTTTTATTTATAGTTAATGTTCTTGTTAAAAAACTCTGAAGTCACACTTTGGCTGATTATCTTCGGCTTTTTGCAGCATGATTTTCAACGATTGGCTCAATTCCAGCTGTCATAACATCCAATCATATTCATGCAGGTGGATCATGTGAACATTACGACCTGACACGTCTCACTTTTACTGATGAAGGTTTATTTTAACCATGATCACCATCGTTCATCTTAATGAAGCGCTTAATTTACCCCGAACCAAACCAAGTCTTTTCTGTGCCTCAGCAAACCTTCAGTG
>JAFREQ010000026.1:4707500-4710000 GCA_025331565.1 Holacanthus passer
AGTTCCTGGAGGTCACCAAAGGAACCAAGCTTCCTTCAGTTGAAGAGCATTTTAAAAACCTGAGGCTTTTTATTCGATCGGCACGACCCTTAACAAGGAAAACTGACAGCTCTGAACTTTTAACAGACCAAGAAATATACAGGTTAAAAAAACTCATAGTCAGGGTAAGAGACCAAATCATGCTGGACAGTTATGACTTTTAAATCTAACTGCTTCTTTTATCTTCTGACTTGTTTTTTCGTTGTTGGTTTTATTCTCCTAACTCCACATGTGTGTGATTTTAACATCAGCATTTTAAACCTGAATGGAGCCAGGGCTGATTTTAAACGAGCCACACTTTTTAAGCTAATGGAGTTGAAGAGAATAGACGTCATGTTAGTTCAAGAAACCCACAGCACGGAGGACATGGAGGCCGACTGGAAGAGGGCTTTTAACGGGGAGGTGGTTTTAAGCCATAAGTCCAGTCTGAGCGGAGGGGTGGGGATTTTATTCTCGAGGAGTTTTTTACCTTTAAACTATGAAGTAGAAGAGATCATTCCAGGTGTGCTTTTAAAAGTAAAAGCCAATTACGAGAATGTTGTTTTAGTGTTTTTAAATGTCTACGCCCCCACCAATGGGGTGGAGAGGATGCTGTTCTTAAATGTTTTATCAAAAACTATAACAGACTGTGGTTCCGAGGATGTTATGTTTTTAGGGGGTGATTTTAATTGCACCACAGACCCTGCATTAGACAGGAATCACTCAGAACCACACCCAGCTTCTTCCCACAGGCTCAGACGGCTCATAGAAGAGCAGGAGCTGTCTGACCTGTGGAGGGCTTTTAACACAAACACTAGACAATACACCTGGACTCATTCAAGGGGAAACTCTTTATCATTAGCCAGACTGGACCGTCTTTATTGTTTTAAACACCATTTTACCGTTTGTAAGAGGTGTTTTATCCAGCCTGTGGGTTTCACTGACCACTCCCTCGTCTCCTGCTCCATTTTTATTAAGAATGTCCGTTTTAAAAGCGCCTATTGGCATTTTAACACAGGTCTTTTAAATGACCAGGCTTTTAGAACGGCTTTTAATGCTTTTTGGTTTTCCTACAGAGAGAGCAAGCCTGCCTTCTCCTGCCTCCAGCAGTGGTGGGACTTTGGTAAGACCCAGGTTCGCCAGTTGTGCCAGCAGTTCACTCGTGGCGTCACAAGAGACTTAGCCCGGAGAATGCAAGATCTGGAGAGTCAGGTAGAAGCTCTACAGTTTCTGTTTTCTTCTACAGGAAATCGAGGGCATTTAGACTCCCTCAAGTCCAAAAAGTCGGCCATAGCCAACCTGTTGGGCGTCTCAGCGCAAGGGGCTCTGGTCAGGTCAAGGTTCATGAACATCTCCCAGATGGACGCTCCCTCCCGTTTTTTCTTTGGGCTGGAGAAAAAGAACGGACAAAGGAAGATCATTCACTCTTTACGAACGGGTAGCTGCTCCGAAGTCTCAGACTCGTCTGAGATCAGAAAGTATGCTGCCGGTTTCTATGGAAACCTCTATAAGAGTGAGTGGTCAAGTAATCCAGATGTGCACAGCACCTTCTACAGAGATCTCCCTCAGGTGAGCGAGGAGGACAACTCCCTGCTGGCAGCTGATCTCACACTGGAGGAGATCACGAGGGCCGCAGGGAGCCTCCAGAACGGCAAAGCTCCAGGGATAGACGGCCTTCCTGCCGACTTCTACAAAGCTTTCTGGTCCGTCCTAGGGCCAGACCTACTGGAAGTGTACAACGAAAGCATGAGGACAGGAAAACTGCCTCAGAGCTGCAGGAGGGCCGTCATCACCCTGCTGCCGAAGAAGGGAGATCTCCAGGACATCAAGAACTGGAGGCCGGTGTCCCTGCTGTGCACGGATTACAAAATCCTGTCCAAAGCTCTGGCCCTGAGACTAAGGGAGGTGATGTCGTCCGTCATCCACCCTGACCAGACCTACTGCGTGCCCAACAGGCTTATCAGTGACAATGTCACTCTGATTAGAGACATTTTGGACCTCTCCAGTTCATTGGCTGCAGACACTGGTCTCATTTTCATAGACCAGGAAAAGGCTTTTGACCGGGTTGAACACCAGTACCTGTGGCAGACTCTGGCTGCCTTTGGCTTCAACCCTGGCTTCATAGCCATGATCCGGGTTCTCTATGCTGACGTCTCCAGTGTCCTGAAGATAAACGGTGGACTGAGTGCCCCATTCGGCGTCCAGAGAGGGGTAAGGCAGGGCTGTTCTCTCTCAGGTATGTTGTACACTCTGGCCTTCGAGCCTCTGCTCCACAAGTTAAGAAAGAACCTTGAAGGTGTGATGTTCCCCCAGTGCTCTGTATCTTTTAAATTGTCGGCCTACGCAGATGATCTTGTTGTGCTTTTAAACACACAAAGAGATGTGGACATTTTAACTGATACTGTACGTGACTTTGGTTTTATCTCTTCTTCAAAGGTAAACTGGGGGAAGAGCGAGGCTCTGATGGTTGGAGAGAGGCTGC
>JAFREQ010000026.1:4722500-4737500 GCA_025331565.1 Holacanthus passer
GTCGCTGATTCCAGGCTGGGTGATGTTTGCAGGTGAGACAGGTGAACTGGCTGATTCTGGATGGCAGGAAACAACTGGATGAGAAAAGTGTCACTGCTAAAAGCAGCAACTTTGAAAATGATTGGAAATTTATTTTCAGGTAACAAAATGTAAACACACCTCCGACACACAAACAGGACACAGACTCACTCAAGTGCAACACGTGAATATTTCTCCACCTCATCAAACCTGACTCTGCATAGTTTCTCTTTTTATGACAAACAGTGTTATTTTTGCAATATTGCTTCATTAAGCTGGTTGAATCCTAAACTATCTTTCCTCGATCGGTTCAGTGTAAACATACATTTGTGTGAATATGAGGTTTGAGCAGTTTTTTGAGAATTTTTAATCCACCTCTGAAAATAGTCCCAAACAAATTCCTCCTGTTTGATAAAAGACTAAACTGAGCGGCTGTTTGAGGAAATGCCTGAAGCTTTTCTAAAAGTTATGTATTTTTGTTTTTAACGATTTATGTCTTCAGTAGGAACCAATGAGCTTAGAGCTGAGACAGACAGGACGTCAGACAGTGTTGAGAGACGGACTAACATGTTGCTCTGCACATGAGATTTGTTGGCAATAAGAAAAAACACCAGACTCTGATTTTCTGCTGCTCAAATAAAAACTGTTTCACATTTGAACTTTAACTGTTTTCTGAACTGGAGTTACTTCCAGATGTTGAAAGGACCTAATTAAACCTAATTAGATTCAATGGGGACATGAAATGGTTCAGATTGGACAAGTGGATTAGAAACTGGATTGATTTGCCTGCACCTTCCTGTCAGGGCCACCAGGTGGTGCTACAGGCTAACTGCTCAGCTGCTCTTTGTGGACGTGATGCAGATGTTTGCAGATGCAGCACAGAGGAGGAAGAGGAGGAAGAGGAGGCTGCTGGGAGGACGACTGAATGAAATCATTTTAAATTATTTATTATGAAAACTACTTCTGTTGTAAACAAGAAAAAAACAACCAGAACTCATGAGATGACTGAATGAATTTCTGCTGCCAGTTCACTTCTGTGTATCTGTTTTACAGAGTCGTGCTTTTCAGGTGTTTCGCTCTCTTTTGGATCAGTCAGCTGTTTTTTAATTCACTTGTGAATATTTACTTCATTCATTTTGGTTCAGAAGATCAAAAAGAGAATTAATGATTGATGAATCTTCAAATAAAACTTGAGCCACCAGCAACAAACCTGGACTTTCAAATCTGAGGAAATTCTAACTGCAGCCTTTATGTTTCTGTTAGTTAATGATCAAGTCAAAAGAGACGTGAAAATGACGTTTGGCGTCTAATTTCATCATTTGGAAGATTAAAGAGCTGCATGAACCTGAGCGACACATCAACAATCGTCGAGAGAAGAAAACTGAATTTCTGCTCACAGACACCTGATCTCATTTCAACCTTTTTTAAAACCTCTACATTTAAGATATCAAAAGGGAGGAAAGTGAGAAAGTGATGATGATGTTGGACTTAATTCATCTCCTTCTTATCGTTACAGGCCTCCGGTCCAGACAGTCCAAACGTCAGTAACACTACAGGCTCTTTTCTTATTTCCCTCTCTTCAGAATATTCTCATGACACAAACAAACACTGGCTCTTCTGTCCACAGGTGCTGAGTGAAAAGCAGCTGGACTCGCTCTCGGTCCAGATGTCCTGCCACGACCTGGATGACTGATGCTCCCTCTGGTGTCTCTGTCCGACCTCACAAACATCATTCACAAAACGTTATTTTCAGTTCTAGAAGAGAACTCAAACTTTCCAGCGAGAGCAAATCTGCCAGATGTCAAATGTTTCTAAAAATGAGTGTAAAGTGATTTGGAGACATGTTTTTGTGGAACCATAAAAACAGACAAGATGATACAGAATCAAAGGTTGAGGTGAAAAACATTTATCTGAAAACACACAGATGAGGCGTTCACTGTCGTCACATCTGTCACAAATTCATTCCATTGCATGATTGTAAACTGGCAAATCAGAGCTAAACTTTGAGGGTAGAGAAACCGTCACATCAGCTTGTTGCACCGTCCAGTTTTATAAACCCTGTTCTGTAAACTGCTCCACAGACGTGGTGTTAACGGTTTGTTTCGGGTGAACAGCAGCAGGTTGAACCAGCTGCTTCACTTGCCACAGCAGTTCACCAGATAACCTCTGGTGGGCGCTACGTCACCGAGCTTCCGGCTAAACCAGTTTCTCGAGGACAGACAAATGAGTTCTGCTGGTCCACTCGGAGGTGAAGTGAGTCTTAGAAGAGGAGCTGATGTCAAACTGGAGCCAGGTTTCAGAAGGTCTTCAAAAGTCACAAGTGAATCTGAACCAGATCCACCATCCTGGATCCAAGACAGGTGAAGGGAGACCACCTGATTCCTCACTGCGTCCAGACCCAGGGCCATGAGAGGAGGAGGAGTTCAGATCTCTGCGTTTGTGGACGAGTCGTGGTTCGCTCCTCCGTGACCATTAAACCGGGCTCGGTCCTCTCGAATCAGCAGCTCGCCGTTTAGTCGTCGTCTGTCTGCAGAGTCAGTTCCAGGTCGGCGCCGAACAGCTCCTTGTAAAGAGGAGGGAAGTGAGTCCCAACGATGTCGGGATAAACAGCTCTGAACGCCGACAGCTTCTCTGTGTGTCGACTGCACAGCGAACGCAACGCTGACACCTTACATCTGAGCTGAGGAGAGGAGGCGAGGAGACGAGAGGAGAGGAGACGAGGAGAGGAAAGGAGAGGAGGAAGAGAAGGAATTGGTGGAACATAAGGGGTAAGGGGACAAGGGAAGGAAGGGAGGGAGGAGGGAAGAGAGGATGAGATTTTTACACATTGACCAGTAAGAGAAAGTCATTTTACTGTTGAATGAACTGATTGATTGTCTGGTTCTTTCAGAACATGAATAAAGGTTCAGGTTCATGTTAAAATTAGGTCGTGTGATGCATCAACAGGACGTGATGTCTGAAAGGTCAATCTTAAACTATTGTGTATATTTGTTATCAGGTGTTGTTTGAATTTGCTCAATGTGAATGTTTATAGAGACAAATGTGAGTTGTAGATGTTGTAGTTTGTCTCTTTGCCACAAGGGGGCAGCGTGAGACCATTTTATAACTGCTGTCTTCTTTCTTCTCTCTGAACAGCCATTCTTCTGTTCAGGTGCACGTTTGTTAATTAAAATGTTAATTTTTATGCAAAGTTCATTTATGATTTACATCATTTAATTTACAAAAACATCTTGACATCATGATTTTCAACAGTGAGTAAAGGATCTGAATATTTCCTCCATTACTGCTACTCTAGTGTGTGCGTGTGTGTGTGCGTTCGTGCGCGCGTGCGTGTGTGCGCGTGCGTGTGTGCGCGCGCGCGCGTGTGTGTGCGTGCGTGTGTGTGCGTGTGCGCGTGCGTGCGTGTGTGTGTGTACCTTGTTCAGCAGTCCGTCCTCTCTCTGGTTCTTCTGCAGGACGTGTTGCAGAGCCAGCTGAGTTTTCTGCTGCAGCTTCTCCACCTGCAGCTTCTCCTGCAGCCACGACCGGTCTGAAGCACACACACACACACACACACACACACACACACACAAACTGTCAGCTGGGATGACAGAGGGGGATAAATGTTGTGAAGTTGAGTGAACCTGAGTGAAGAGACGTACCTGCAGAAAGCAGAACGAACGCAGAGAACAGAGCGAGCTCGTCCTCCGACAGATGCAGTGAACTCATGCTTTTAGCAAAGTCGAACACCGACGTGATCAAGTCATCACAGCCTGGTCACACACACACACATACACACACACACACAAGGAAACAATCATGAAACTTATTCAGTGACTTTCTGAAGGTGACTTGTGATTTCAGAGTGATAAATAGAGCTGAAGAATAGTGAGAGTTCAACTAGTCAAAGAGAAACGAAGACTTCCTTCTCTTCAGGAAACTACAGCATACGGGGTATTAGAGTATTGTCACTATTTTTCTGACACCAGTTATTAGTCTGTGTTTTCATTTCACTGATATTAAAATGAAATGCTGCATTAAAAACAGTTAAAATACTAAAAATCCATTCACTGGATTTAGCACAGATTTTCATGCTAATGTGTTTTTCTGCCTTATGACCTGCAGGGGGCTCCACGAGACACAGCTGGAAGACAGTATTAAAATGTGCCTCCGACCTTAAAGCGAGCGCATCGTGTGTCTGACAGAGGAAGATGTCGGAGGAGGAGCAGGAGTTCCTTTGGGACGCCGCCTCGCTGCGACAGGTTCACTCACCCAAAGCTCTGAAGACGTCAGGACCCGCAAACTTCCCATCGAAGAAGACGGTGTTATTCTGAGAGTCGAACATCCGACACATTCGGACGAAGACGACCTCCAGAGAGCCTGACAGAGACGACACGGACACACTGATGATTCATGTCTCAGCCACTGATGTCAAATCTAATGAAGCTTTAATGACTCACTGCTTCATATCTGATTCATTTGATTAATCAGTTATTACCAACGACAGCACTTTTCAAAAAAGATGGTTTTCACATTGAGAAATCACATCACCGTTTCTGCCGAATACAAAAGACACATTTTGTTCTGTGAAACATGTGACGGAACTTAAATCATGGAAACATATTACTGTTGAGAACTCGGTGTAAAATGTACGAACATCAGTGACGTGTTTCATACAGTCTGTGGGAGGAACAGTGCTTTTCTACTCTCATTGGAAAGTAGACCTCACAAAGCAAACCAGCATTCATCCACTCACACACGGCGGCCGGTCTGCGTTCCGTATCTCGGCCCCTTCGACTTGCAGCCTGCGGGAATCGAACCACCGACCTTCAGATCTGAGCTCTACCTCGGACAGGACGGCGGCTAACAAGGGGAAATCTCAGACTAACACTGGAACCAGACGACCTTCGAACTGACCGTTCAGCTAACTGTGTGTAACAGCTAAAGCAGTAGGTGATGCTCCACTTTTCTCATCGTCAGTAAGTCACATAAAAAATCTATGTGTTTGTCTCAAAGCTTTCTGACTTCCGGTCTGAGGCTCTCAGCTCCGAGCTCTTTGGTTCGGAGTCAGATCCGTCTCAATGTTAATGAATGCACACAAAAGGAAGCAAATATTTATCTGTGCACCAGAAAATACATTTGTGAACCTCCTTTGTTATGTGTGGATTTTTTTACATACACTAAATATTGTTGTGAAGTCTTTTATATAAAACCTCAAAACACATTTCTTCTTTGTGCTTTTATTAATATTGAGACTGATTTGACTTTTAAAACACCACAAATATATAGTTTCACTTAAAAGCGACTCAGTGATCCATAAAAACACAGGGTCACTGTGGCTTTCAGCAAACAAACAGCAGGAAATGTCTCTAATGTGTGTGTGTGTGTGTGTGTGCGTGTGGGATTTGTTGACAATAAGAAAACTATTGAACGGCACCAGACTCGTCCTTGAACCCGTCTCTCTCTCACCTGCTTTCAGCAGCACGATCTGGTCGTTCTGACAGAGATCCATGAAGCCGTCGATGCGTTTGGCGAACTCCACCACGTACTGGATGGCCTCCGTGATCTTTACGGCGCAGAGCTGCCACATCACCTCCCGCGGCTGCACAGCGGGAAGGACACAACACACATCTGGAGTGAAGTTAAACTTGTACGAGTGTCGAGAAATGTGAACGACAAGAAGCTGCACTGTCTGATTCTGTTTTTGAATCCAAAACCACAAAATCCCCATAAGGCCGAGGGCAGTGAACGCACCTTGCTCTGGTAGCTCTCCACCTCGTCCTGCACGAACTCCTGCCAGCTCATCTGCTGCAGCTCCTCCCTCAGGAACTGACACGTCTCCAGGTGAGACTTGGAGATGATCTGAGCCTGATGATCTGTGCAGACACAGCACAGCAACAACACAACAATTATCACAGCGACACTTGATGATTTTAGACGTTGTCAGATTAATGTGTTCTACAGATTCATATCTTTGAAAACTTTCATGTAAAACATGCAGTTTACAGATCATTGCATGAGGACGTTCAGTGGGCGTGTCCCTCACTCTTGTGGTTACAGGCCAACAACACCTGAACTTCCTGCCTCTGTTTCCTACATCAGGTCTGCGTTCAGCATGTTTTAAATATCCAGTGTTTTGTGGCACAGAAGGGGAATTTAGTCCTCGAGCCAATTTTTTTCTGTGTAAAACTGTCAACATGATGTTTGTGAACGCAGCTCAGATAAGAAACGAACCCAAGAGGAAGAAAACTAACTGTTGTTCTGTTCAGCGTCTCTGTGCTGCTAATTGTTCCAGTCCACAGACTGGTCGTGGGGGGGTGGAGGGTTTACGATAAATGCTTTTGTCAAAGAATAAAAAAATCAGTGAAAAAAAAAATCTCCAGGGAGAAGGAGGAGATGATTTCCCCCATCGAGTGCCCTGCCACATCCCACTTGGCCCTAATTAACAGACAGCTAATTACCACACAGAGATTTTAATGAGCTCTGAAGATGAGTTTCCAACCTCCTGCTATTTTAAACCTTTCTGCCTCTGTTTGCTCCTCAGTTCCCTCTTACTCTTTCTTTTGTCTCTCTAACTCTTCTTCGTGGCTTCTTCTCCTCCGTCTCTTCTTCTCTTCTTCATTTGTTTCAAGATATTTCCTCATCTTCCCTCTGTTTGTTTTCCCCTCCAGCTCTGAAACCTTCTGCTGCACGCTGTAGGTTTTATTATTTTCTGTTTCAGAGCTCAGCGCTGGTTGGTGGTTACGGAGTCTGTATTCATTATGGCTGGAACCGGGCCTCCACCCTCTGACCTGCACAACCACTGAACATGATAATATCAATTATCAAACTAAATCACTCCTTCATGACGATGGATGATGAAGACGTGTCCCTCGCCCCCACCTCCTCCTCCACCTCCTCCTCCTCGTCCAACTCACCGAGTTCGGCCATGGACACGGTGGGTGACGCGTCTCCGTTGCTGAAGGAGCAGTATGGGAAGAAGTCGTTGCTGGATCCGTAGTCACACAGCGGCTCCGGTTTGATGCCGTTAATATCGAGCCCTGATTGGTCGGGTGACGGTTGAAAGTCCAGGTAGAACCCACCTCCTCCTCCTCCTCCGTCTCCTCCTCCTCCTCCTCCAGAGTCTGCCTGTTTGTGGAAGAGAGGCTTCACATGAACACACGGTCGGTGATTGGATCCATTTCTGCTCAGAGAGCTCTGAAGAGTGGAACCACAGACCTTGGAGGAGACGGATCCTCCTTCAGGTGAGTTCTGCTCCACGTAGCCTCCCAGCTCGTCCGGCAGCTCGGTGAGGCCCGTGGAGGACAGACAGTAGTGAGGGGACAGCGGCTCGGACTCGGCCGGGCTCGGGCTGCCGAGGCCGGGGCGGGACAGGAGGACGGGACCCTGCTGCTGCTGCTGCTGCTGGAGACGGTGTTTCTGCACCTCAGCGTACAAACTGTCCCGCTGCTTCTTGGACATGCGACCAAACTTTACAGCTGCGTTTGAGGAAGAGAAGGAGACGTTATTTCAGTCAGATATTCTGATGTGAACATGCACTGATGTTTGACGTCCACTGTCAAACGTAAAGACACAACACTGAGGTCGAACCCGTGTCGAGACAAAGTGCCTTGAACAAAACTGTTACGTGTTGCACACAGTCGCTCCTGCTGCTGCGTCTGCAGACGCACATCTTGCAAAGTGCTGAACGCCAGAGGTTTCTGCAGGTGAGAGTGTGTGTGTGTGTGTGTGTGTGTGTGTCTCACCGTCTCGGGACATGCCCACAGCCAGACATTTCTGCAGGCGGCAGTGTTGGCAGCGGTTGCGGCTCGTTCGGTCGATCAGACAGTTTTTCTGGCGAGGACACGAGTAGGCGGCGTTACTCTGCTGACTCCGCCTGAAGAAGCCCTGAGAGACGAGGACACAGGAAAATCTCAGGTCTTATTCACAGCTGTGATCAGTCGGTCAGTGACATCATCAGACCTTCACTTGTCTGTTCGCCACATCAAAGATATTCTTCTTTTTCTGACGTTTCTTTCATTCACTCCCTCCCCCTGTGTCCACAGTGTCACGGCTCCCATCGGCCTCTCGTCGTCTCCTCTCTCCCTGTTAGTTCGCAGGTGAATCTCCATCTGCTGCTCGTTGGCAGCGACGAGCCTCGAGCCGCCGGCAGCAGCTGCTGCAGCTGGACACTGAGTTTGTCTCATTCTAACCAGGAGAAGCTTTTCTGAGCCAAACACTTCAGACGGGTCGTCCAAACTAAACGTCAGATGTTTCTGCTCGTTCTGTTAATGAGACTCAGACAGTGGATGGACGGCAGGAGACTCGAGCGTTGGACGATAACAGGAATATCTGTGGAATCAAACTATGAAACCAGGACAAGTCTGCAAAACCCTCGATTACATTTAGTCTCAGATTTTTGAAATTGTGCATCGCAGCGGGTGAGATTGGGCAAAAATTGTGGTGATGGTAAATAAACTATGGTGAAGTCAAGTCAAAGAATTTACAGAGCACATTTGAAAACAACAGCTGTGAACCAAAGTGCTTAAAAACAAAAGGACAAAGTTCTTCCTGCATCGTCACTGAATGTTGATTTGTGATGTGTGGAATCGACGAACTTCTTGAGACTCTCGGCTGAACTATGACGTGTGATGGTAAAAAGAGGTCAAGCTGGATTTCTGTCATTTTGAACATTATTTCTGAATGTTTTCAGCAGCTACTTTCTTGACAAGCTGATTTTAAAAGTTAGATCAGAAAACTCATATTGTCATTAACTGTACACAGAGCACATTAAAGTGTGTGAGAGGAGGCTGAGGCTCAACAGGAAGTGATGTCATGAAGAGGAGCGGGTGGAGCTCACCTTACAGCCCTCACAGGTGATGACGCCGTAGTGGATCCCTGAAGATTTATCTCCACAGATCTTACAGGGAATGATTTCAATCTGAGCTGCAGAGAGAACGAAGTGTCAGGATCACAAACATCTGTCAGCAGCTGCATCAGAACAGAACATCACAACATCAGCTTGATTCTCAAAATACAGAAGCAACCATCACGTCTCACACTGCTCGTCCCAGAACATGAAAGCTGACGTCAGACAAACAGCGACACCAACAGCAGAACATCTGACTCGTCCGACTGACGAATCCAACAGAGGAAACATCAGAAGAAACTGAGTCAGTTATGATCCAAAATGAAGGTGCTGAACCAAATATTTCATCACTATGTTTTAGCTGATTTTCTGAAATCAGCTGATAACATTGGCTGGATTCTACAAACACAAGAGGTTTTGTTGCTGCTCGAACTTTGACAGGAGCCTTTTTCAGCCTGAAACTGAAAACACAGCGACTGTATTTCTACACTCAGCAGTTTATAACAGTTTGTGCGACAGCTCGACTCTGAGACGCTAAATTTAGCAGAGGGAAGTTATGTAAGTGTGCAGCCACATGAACACACACACACACACACACACACACACACATTCATGTTGTTACTACATGTACACACACACACACACACACACACACACACACTACAGACGAGGTGTGGAGGAATCTGTTTGTCAGCAGCAGAAACAAACGTCAGTCTTTTGTCGAGGTTATAAATCTGCTCCTGGATCAGATTCATGTTCATCTAGTTCCATTCAACAAAAACAAAAACACTCGCTGAGGTTGGATTGAAACCATCAACCATCTGTTCTGTTCTTTTTAAATAGAACTGGATAAAGTTTGATTTGTGGAAAATGAATCAAATCCTCGGTGAGGACGCGACCTGAGCTTCAAACAGCAGCTGAGTGCAACAACATGTGATTATTTAAGTTCATAGTTTGATTCTAACGTCCGTTTCATTATTATCGATCAGTTAGAATCTGCAGCCTGACGACCTGCGTCCTCACATCAACGGATCAGAGCTCAGATCTGTACGAGAACCAGCCGATGAATTAACACACAGGACTTCATTGTTTGGTCTGTTGAACCTCTCCCCCCTCCTCTCTCTCTCCCTGTCAGCCTCAGTGTCTCTCGCCCTCCACCACAGGAGCACTGACCACCTGACCCAGTGACTGAAGACCAACATGATCCTCTGATGAACTCAGTCGACCACAGCGGAGGCCGATTAACTCCAGCACTGTGTGTGTGTGTGTGTGTGTGTGTGTGTGTGTGTCCTTATAGAAAGCATTGAGCGACATTCACACACTGTTACAGCTGCAGACGAACAGAAGATCAAATCAGTTTTACATAAAAAGAATGATTCAGAATTTTAATCTGACTTTGTCATGAATGTGTTTGAAAGATGTGAAGTCAGTTCGTTCTCATGAAGACGTTTCTCCCCTGAAAAGCAAAGACAGATCAGGAATAATTCAGCAGGTGTAGTGAATTTAACATCCCCCGTACTGACACAAAATTAATTCTATATGTTTTCCGATCTGATATATTTCTGAAAACTCATCACTCACATCCACCTGGTTTCATAAAAAAGAGTGGAAACACCAGAAAGTTTGATTCTCTATATCACAAAACATTATAACGCGCTGCTGAGGTGGAAACTGTGTCGATAAAAGCAAAATGCCACAAAGTTCAGTGGAAACAGACTTGATGAATTCATGTTGTTCAATCTGATAAAAGAAACATTTATTCTCTTCTTGAGAGTCAAACGTTCAGACTGATTCCAACAAGATGCATTTTGGCAATAAACTGTTTTAAAGTCAACAACAAAAAAGGCCTCACGCACACACACACACACACACACACCACATGATGCAAACACACACACACACACACACACACACACACCACTTTCCTCTCTGCAGTAATTAGCTCTCTCAGTGTTAATCCCCTCTGAATTCTGCATTTCAACATCAAAGACGACGATCAACAAAGCCACCGCCTGAAATTAGAGCCGATGTGAGCGCAGCAGATATTTTTACTCTCAGTCGGCTGCAGACGCAAACATCCTTCTTCAGGCTCAGCCGAGGAGCCGCCACGACGACGAGGTTCTTCTTCTTCTGGTCGGCAAGAGAGACGGACGAGTGACGGAGGACAGGAAGTCTGAATGAACGACTTCACATCTGATAAAAGATAAAAAACATTTCTCTCATTCTTTGTGATTATGAAGCAGCTGAGGTTTAAAACCGAGTGAATGAAGACTTTCAAATCAAGACTTGGAAGATTTTCAGTCAGTAATGAAAAAATCAGCTCGTTCCTCCAGATGTAACTTTAATACTTGATGTGTTTTATATGAATCTTTTATCCTTGATCTTGTCTGTTGACGTTAAAGGAATGAAATCCCTCCTCAGTGTTAGATCCTGTCTGACAACTTGACGTTTTCATACGTCTTCTCTTTCTCGCTGAAGGTTAAATATTCAGATTGATTCCACTCTCACGTCTGTAAATATGAAGCTACAGCCAGCGACAGATTAGCTTCACATTCAGACTGGAAACAAGGTGGAAACAAAGTGGAAACAAGGTGGAAACCGGCTCTGTCCAAAACTGAGGAAGCCGTTGTAATGACTCATCAGCCGTCGACTCAGCGGCCAATCAGAGACACAGAAACGCGGCCGTGTGTCTGCTGCTCAAACACTCGTCAAACAGCGAGTGAGTGACGAAGCCTCGAGGTTGGACGAGCGTTGGGGCTGTGGCGAAGCTCCTTCAGAGACACTCGGCTTCTTCGCCACAAACACAAACGCCGTCCTGTCTGTTTGTGCGAAGCTGTTCGAAGCTGCTCCTTCGTCTGTTCAGGCCAGTTTAACGTGTCAAACTTAATCTGGACTCAAAGCTTCACTTGAGAGCTTTGGTGAAAAACACGACACATAAAGACAAACTCCACTGATTTAGCATCGTCCTTCTGTCTTCGTCTTCTGTCCACCTCTGTTCTTCCTTGTCATTACAGCTCTCAACTCTTCATTTGTGCTTCGTCCATGTTAGTGCGACATGAAGCATATTTACAGGCTATAAATCCAGTTCATGATGTCGTCACGCACATACAACACACCACACACAGCTCAGCTGACGGAGGATGACGTGCCTTGCTCGTGGGTCGGTGTGGTGAACATCTTGCGTCCGTTCTGTCCCTCAGACGCTGCCAGCAGCCTCCGTTCTTTAATCTCCTCATTCAGCTTCCAGATAATCTCGGAGTGGATGTAATAACGGCAGACATATGGCAGCGCGCGAGCACCAGCGCCCGTTCGGCCCGTCGGCAGACGAAGCGGCAGCTGGTTCAACAGCCACAGTTGGTGGTTCGTTGAGACGCCTCTTCTCTCGAGCATCGAAATCTCCAAACTGTGACGGTGAACGTATGTGAACGAGACCGAGGTGAAGTTTCAGCAACAGACTTAAACTATTTACATTTCTGGACCAATAAAGATCAAATATTTGTCCTGTAAAACACAAATAAGGTCAAATATGACAAAGTCGTGTTTCACAGGTAAAAACAGAACCAAAGCATCCAGCTCGTTTTCATTTGACTGTGAGTTAACAAGGTGAAACGTGTTGCATCGACAAAAACCAAAGGAATGAATGAGAACCAGCGAAGCTAATTAAATCAGTATTTGCAGGAACATCTCCACCAAAACACAGCTGCCACCCTGGGATAGAGATGCTGACGCAGACTAAACCCAAACTTCCTGTTTATAAATGTCACTTCAGGAACTTGTGAGGACGACACGAACACTTTCTGTGCAGAGCGACCAGTCGATCCACCGTCCAGACTGAAACGTCTCAACAACTATTGGATGGAGCGCCGTGAAATGTGGTTCAGACCTTCGTGTTCCCTTCAGGATGAATTCATCCGTTCATCATCAGGTCGACATTTTCATTTGTCTGATACTTTGGTTTATGATGCCGCAGCTGGACTCTGAGTTTGGTGCTAACTGAGTAAGAATGCAAACTCACTGAACTGAGATGATGAAGATCAAGAGGTCTCCGGTTCAAGTCCGGATGCCCCCTGACAACTAAAGTACATCTATCTATCAGCATGTTTGCATTAAGTCCAGCTTCACAGAGCTGCAGACTGAGACTCTCGCCGTCTCGTGTCGTCGCTGAATCTGCTGATAAACTGAACACACACAAAGTTTCTGATGAACTACTTCGATGTTGCTCGGTGTTGTTTGTCCGTCAGATCATAAAAAGTCAACCTGTCTGTATCTGGACGATCTCGTAGGAGCGGATGTGCTTCAGCACGTTTCTCACTTTGTTCTTATCTTCACCATCTTTGTGCTGAAGCTGAAGACGCAGGTTTGAAATCCATAAAAAAATTAAAACCAGATTGTGCATCTGAAGTAATTAGATCCACAGCTCCATGTGAACATTTGAACCTTCCAGAGTTTTCCCTGCAGATACTCGCCGTGTACATTCTTCTGCATCATGTGTAATTAGCTGTATATGTGGAGGCTAATGAGCTGGAAGAATTGCACGAGAGCCACCGCCGGTTACTGTGTTTACTCCAAAAAAGCTAAAGCTCCGGCAAAACAAGTCCCTGATGGATAAATTATTTGAAACCCAGAGCTGAAAAATAATAACGTTTCTCAGAGACGGGATGAAAGAGGGAGCGGAGACGAGGCCGTTCGGCCGCCTCTGAAACGTGTCAAGGTTTGGTTGGAAATGTAAAAAACATCATGCTCCTTTTTTCTGCTCTGTTACAACAGAATTTATTCCTGTTTTCGTTTCTGAACAGAGTCTTAAGATTCATCATGTTGCTCATATTGTGATATCTATAGGAACCAATGGGCTCTCGTTGTAGATGAGGTGTGTGATGCAGAGACTCCGCCTCCTGACCTGGAGTCTGACCTTCAGCTCCTCCTCCTCCACAGCCACCTGTCAGGACGCCTGTCCAAGCTCCAGAACACTCAGTCTGTCCCTCATCTCCAAACATCTCTGTCTCCAGTTTGTCCATCAGTTCTGTCCCTTCACTTTACGTCTCCGTCATGAAACCAAACAGATGCTGCAGTTCCACGAGAGAATGAAAGAATCTGGACTGACGTTCGTTGTCTCCAGACATTTCTTCATGTGTTTCAGTGGCTGAGGTAGAAGTGATGTCACCAGTGATGTCATCCCCCTGACTGAACACCCCCCCTCCCTGCAGAGAACAGTTAAATAATCTCCTGGTTGTTGTAATCCTGTGACATAACAGGCCGGCTGAACGCCTCCTGCAGCGTTTTCTCATAGACTGAATGTGGACCAGACGGATTTAACACACACACACACACACACACACACACACACACAGATCTGAACAGTCTGAATGAATCGTTCTTCCTGAAGCAGAACAAACGTTCCTTCTAAATGAACGATAACTCCTATTTAAATTAAGTGCATTTTGGTAAAGTGAGTAAATATAAATCAACAGAGCTGCACGAAGAGTTTACAGATAAACTGGAGGTGAACTGACTCAGTCTGAAGTCGGTGTGAAGTAACGGAAGGTCAACTGAGGAGAGAATCACCTGGGATGTCGAAACATTCACTGATGAATGACAGTTTTCCAGATCAGATCCTCTGCAGATTTCTCCTGTCAGTCTGTGTTGATCTGGATCAGTTCTAAAAGCAGAGGATGCAAACTGAAGAACTCCGACACGGTGGGATGGAAACACCTGACCCAGTTTCTGATGACCTGCGGGACTCCCACAGCTCGAGCGTGTGCGTCAAGTGTAGGATGATGATCTATTAGATCCGTGATTCAACAATGAACAAACAAACTTGAACGCGTATCTGGTTTGAATTCATTTGAACGCGGCCGACAAACAGCGATGATGTAATGACGATCACAACGTGCTGCTAAACCGACCGAAAGGTTTCATTCATAAATGACAGAATCCACAATGAAAACATGCTTCAATACAACTTATGATAACGATCACTATCTCAAAGCATCAAAACTTCCACAGGATTCATCCTGCACAAAAGGAAAAGTGAGGAGGCTCTGCTTGGTTTCAGCCAGCAGGGGGCACTGCAAGTGCAGTAAACATATATTACACGTGATGACATTTGACTCTGTGGTTTCATTACAATCTGACACAGTGACCATCCAAAGACAAAA
>JAFREQ010000026.1:4740000-4747500 GCA_025331565.1 Holacanthus passer
GGCTGAAGGCCAGGGAGGCAGGAGAGAGTCTGATTGGCTGTTTGTGAGTCTGAGTGTGAAACCCCTCCAATGAGAGGGCTTGTTCCTGCTCTTCACTTTCAATAAAGTTTGAGTTCAAATTCAGATTAAAATATGATCATTTTTAGATGAGAACATTGATTTTTACTTCATTTTATTTTTAATTGTCTGATTTAATTTGACTAATTTCCTTCTGAAATGTTTTAATTCCTGTCCAATCACATCTGTCAGTGACCAACCAGTAAAACTCAGTCAGAGCTGCTCACCAGCTTCAACAGAACAAACCACAGAAGGAGTCAAGTCAAGGTAAAACACCTGGATGATGTCATCGTCAGCCTGGAGGAAGTCGACTGACAAAACTAAACTAACGACAAGATTCTCCGTCATGTATCTTCTGACGCGCCGAGAGAAACCCGACATCGTTGGTTTCAGGCCCGACACGGCGTCCACACCTCGACGTGGGCTTCAGATCAGCACAACCACAAACCAGAAACTCTCTTCATCATCATCATCATCATCATCTTATTGTTCCTCCTTCTGTCTCCGGCTCATATGAGACGTTCTGCAGCCAATCAAAAGGAAAATGTGCACAAATAGCATCAAACACCGTCGGTGTCAGGGCAGATCCAGGCAGATTTTAATGGACCGGTATCAACTAAAACTAGCCGACGTCTTCAGTGAACAAGAGAGCGAACATTTGGGTCCAGCAGCAACTGGACCGACAAAACACACGAATCCACTCAACTCAATGATAATCACCGTTGGCTGACGTCACTTTTACTGGATAAATAACCAACGTCATTGGTGGCAGCTCATATCAGCTGCAACTGACATCAATGTGTAACTCCACTGTGGAATCAGCTGTGTTTCTGTGGCTCCAACAACAGAATGAGACATTTCACATTCTCACTTTCTTTCACATCATATCAATAATTTAAGCTTATAAACGTCGTCGTTTTGAACCTCATTAAAGTGGCTGATTTAATATCCATCGATCAGCTGTAACCACTCAGTGTTTGACAGGTCAATCTCATGAACAAATTGAATCAGCATTTAAGTAAATGTAAATATCAGATTGGATTCAACAGAAACTTCATTTTAAAGGGCTCAGATCAGGTTCAGGGAAATGTCTAAAGGAAATCTTAAGGATGAGAACTTCAAACTAAAATGACTGTGGCGGCTGTATCAGGCCTCCACGATGACATGATGGGATTTTCCTCCCATGTTCTTCCTGTGGATCTGTTCAGTGGAATAAAACAGAAAACTTCCTTAAAAAAATAAATAAAGTTACATAACCGAAAGGACTGAAGTGCAGCTCGAGCTAACAGGCCACTTCGCCCAACATCCCACTCCGCTTCGTAAAACAAATCCCGCCTGAGCCGCGGAGCATCATCGAAAATGATTAAGCTGCCTGAAAACAGCCGGCAGAGTAAATCTCAGCGCGTTGAAGACGTGAGGGCTTCAGGCGGGAGCGACTCCTGCCAGCACACACAGGAAACTGAGGAGCAGCAGGAGCTTCATTCTTCCTCCAAATTGGCAGAACAGGAGGACGATTTACGCTTCGAAAGGCTCGTCGGCTGGCGGCGGAGCTCTCCGCCTCCCCTCATCACGCCCAGTCAATAGATTCACAGCAGCGCGTTCGGAGTTGTTTGGAAAATGCCTCCACGGCGCCTGAAGGATCAGCGTTTCTCCCTCCGATCATCCCACGCACAGTCGACTGCGGGAGGATCTCGCATTCATTATCCATCCTTATCGGCTCTAATGAGAGAGACTCGGCTCTGGCAGCGGTCCCCCGTCACACATTCATCCTCATCTATCCTGCAAACTCAAAAGTCCTGCATGTTTTACAGTGAAAGTGCTTCTAATGTGGAGAAAATAAACTTACAGTTGCACCACAGAGACCTGAAAACTGCATTAAAAACTCATCTGGTGAATGTGTTTCAGTTCAGCCGAGACCAACTTCCCCCAAAATCTTTAAACCGCCAGTTCACCCAAATTACAGCGAGAAACACTCTGAATTATTCGACTCCAGTGGTTTATACTCACGCACGTAGTTTTGCTGTATCCACCTCAATACAACTGTATGTTCTGAGAACCACAGAATAATCCACAGAGCTCGGTGACAACAGGGTTCATTAGAACTTCACCCAAAAATCAGAAGTGACAGTCAAAGGCTGAGTTTAACGTTTGATGTAAATGTATCCAACAGAGAGGAGAGAAAGAAGGAAGAGACACAGAGACAGAAGAGGATTCAACTTTTAACTGTTGAAGCTTTTCACTGAAGAACATTTCTATCATCATTAGAGCACAGTCGGGGATTAAAGGTCAGATTTCCCCCAATGACAAAATCCGTCTCTGACAACAAACCTCAACAGTCAGACTCTTTCCAACCCGCTCTGTCTCTGACGTCTCTGAGCAGTGAGTCCAGCTCCAGATTCACAAACAGCATCTGCAAAAGCTCTTTCACTCTCAAATCCACCAGGAACTGTTTTAGTGACCAGATAAAACCAGGAAGTTTAACCAGAATCAACTGGACTTTCTGCTTATTGATGTGAAACAGTGAACTTACATGTGTGAGTTTTCTTCACGGCTGCTGACAAACCTGCAACACAGAGAGAAAGAGACGCAGTCAATATTTGCAGCTGCAGATCAGGAGGAAAGTTCTTCTTGTTCTGTTGTCAGGTGACTGTGGGGAACTGGGTGGAACAGACCGGAGCTCCCAGGCTCCTCACTCAAATCATACAAGAGCCACGTGCTCACAAAGTACGGTGAGCAGGAGAGGTCAAAACTGACCAGCGTCTGTCCTGTGTCTCACCTCATCTGCACGGAGGACGTCTCTGTTCTTACTGTCATGTAGAAAAATCTGATTAGCTCGTTGTTTTATCAGAAACAAAACAAACTAAGACGCGGGGTTCATGTCAACATCCGAGTCTGAATCCCGACTGGGAAACTTTCTGATGCTCTGATGTATCCAATGTGGTGCTTCATAATGCAAACGCTGACATCAGTAAAAGTTACAGTGCACGTTTCAGTTCCGTCTCTGTGATTCAGTCCGGCATCAAACAAGATGAACACAGACAGAACAACGTCTCTCATTTACACCGAGTCTCCCACCGTGCGTTCGCAGTCCGAACGCGAGGCTCGTATTTTGGGGTGAGTGTCGACACGAAGCATCAGAGTGACGCAGCTCATCGTCTGGCGTCTCTCCAGAAGGACGCGGGGGGCCGGAGACGGTCCCGGGGCCAAAATCTGTCGGGGCCACAGTGAGTCGCTCCTCTGGTGACGCTCCGCTCGCTCAGCCCATCTGGACGAGGCCACGGAGTGTGTGTGTGTGCGTGTGTGTGTGTGTTGTGATTACAATCATTATGTGTGTCCAACTGTATGTTTCTTCATCATCATCAATACTGACGAAGCTGCTACGACCAGGTGTCACCAGGTGAGAGCAGGTCTCACCTCAGGACAAGGCCAAAGGAATCAGGCAGCTGCAGGTCGGACATGGAAATGCATGCGTGTTTATTTGTTTGTGTGTGTGTGTGTGTGTTCATCTGGACACTGATCAGCTGTTTGCAGTCATGAACAACAGCAGATGATTTCAGAGAGCATCATGCAGAAGGCTGATGATATTTGAATTGATCATCATTGGTGTGAACGAGCTGCAGAATCTGTCTGTCTGGACGTCAGGGCTCTGTGGCCTCGATGACTTGTCTCTGGTTGCATTTAATGATTTTCCATTGGAGTCTGAAAAGCAGAAAGACAAAGTGCTGCTGCTCCGTCAGCTCTGAGGAATCACCTGTAAATTGTCAGTTTACCCGCGGTCGAGTCCTGGAGGACAAAAAGGACGACGTGGTGTTAAAGTGGGAAATAATCATCTTGTGATGGCGACTGACAGCAGTTTGTCCTCGAACTGTCCAGGAAACAGTTTCACACAAACAGTGGAACAATTTTAGCAGCTTATTAAAACCTAAAGGAGCAGAAACGACCTTGATGGATGGTTTAACCTTTCCTCATGTCACCCCGTTACATTTTACTGCCTATAAGCAAATGGGGACGTGACGATCGTCCCCTGAGGGCCACAGGAGGTGATTCATGCCTGTTGGCGTGTTTTTGTTTCCAGGTCACACTGAGAGAAAAAATGGAGCAGGGACAGAAAACAGGCCGGTCCCTCGTTACAATGAGGATCATTACGGCGACAGCGGCCGAGCAGCATGTTGTTACAGCAGCAGAACGCTCTCATCATCATCAACATCACAAAGACAACATGTCGATACTGAGCAGGGAGAACGTTTAACATGATGAATCAGACAAGATCAAATATAAAACCTGAGATCAGAGGATCACTACATTCATCACAGTTGATCCGAGAGTCGTTTTCCTCAGATATTTCAGTCTGGACATGATGTGGACGCACAGATGGACACGAACGATCGACACGAACGAGAATCTGCTCCTGGATGCTCGTCATCGTCTCTGTCCTCTGTTGGATTTGGGAAAATTTGAACTTCAGCGTCACCAGCAAACGTTTCCTCACAGTGTTACTTTCAGCCAATAAAAAGTGAAACATAAAGTCTGAAAATACAAACAATAAAGCATCAATCTAATCTTAACATATTAACATATTAATCACATGTAAATAAAACTGGAACATGAAATCAGCAGAGTTTTCAATCACTCAAATGTTTGTGTTCATCAGCTTCAGCTAATAAAATCGTTTGGCAGAAATGAGAAGCTGCTTCTCTTCACTTCAGTGTGAATTCAAGGACGGACTGTTTCATAATTTACGATGAATTTCAACTGTAAATCTGCTGACGATGTTTTTCTTCCCGGCAGGAATGAAGTTGTTTTTCTGGAGACGAACATCTCACCATTTCAAAGGAAACGTTTTGCAGCTGAGGAGGTGAAGAGTCACCGAACCCGACGGTGTCCGACAACTCTCACCTGAAGCTTTCACCTCATCTGCTTCCTGTCACATGACTCAGAGAAAACAGTGAGTGTAACCTGAGAGAACCTGAGCGAGGCGCACGCAACCGCTCGAGCCACAAAAGAAGAGAAAAGGTAAAAATAAATGATCCAGTTGATTTCATTGATCATGAGACGCTGCAAAAACCCTGATCAGCAGAAACACACTCGCTCTGCGTTTCCAACTTCAGCGACGTCGTTTATCTGCAGCGACCTGTGAATCCTGCCTGCACACAAACACACACACACCCTCCACACGCTTCATATTTCAAAGACATGATAATAAGCGTCGTCAAGCACCTACAAGGTTTTATCATGGAATCTAGGCCAGATGAGAATATTCATTAGCTCTGCCCTTTTCAACTCCAGGCGCAGGAGGAGGAGACGCTGCTTCAGCTCCAAGAAACAGCCAGAACACTTCAGTCTGTCAGGAAGCGACACAACAACCTGAATCACCTGTGCTGCCGCTGACGCCTTCACCATCTGGAATTATTAACCAAACTGAAGGCATTTAAATACTAGAAGTCAGTTTGTCTTTCTGTGGAGTTATTGCATCGTTGCTGTTCATTTTGCAGCAGCTCTTTCCTGTTGTGTCTCTTTGCGGTGGTTTTGTGTAGCTGTCGAGGCTCCGCCAGCTCCTGCACGTCTCTTCACCAGCATGATGTAAATGATATGATGAAGAGTTTGGTCGGAAGCTGCTCTGTATGAAAACTGAGGAACGTCTGATTGTGATTTGGTGCTACAACTAAAACTGAATTGAACGTCTCTTCCTGTATTGATGGTTGATGCAGCTGATGAGTTTCATGTCATTGACCTCGCAGAAGTGTGAAGAGATGATTTCGGCCTTCAGTGTGACCGATGGGAAACGTGGACACGGGACATGTGAAGTGGGACAGATAGAGGAAACCTGCATGTACAGAATCTATAAGTTGTCTTCGAACTGTTGGAGAGGTTTCATCTCAAACTGAACATGTCACAATCAGATCAGCAGACTCTTCAGTTTTATAGCTGAACAAACAACAAACCACATGATGAAGAGAGAGACAACAAGTTTGTGGCTGCATCAATGATTTCGACTCCTATTTTACAGATATGAAACATTATCTGTCTGTAAAATCATCATTGACTCTGATGTCAATCATTCAATCTCTTCACTCTGTGATCAGCCTCCTGCCTCCTCTTCCTCTTCCTCCTCCTCCTCCTCCTCCTCCTGTGGTTCGACCGTCTCCTCAGTTTCTCGTTGGTCTGTCACACACTGACACACTGACCCAGAACCTGCAGCTCACTGCTGAAATATTCAGAGCTTCGCTGAGGAGAGGAGACGTCTGACTGTCTGTCTGTCGGAGGACGGATTCACTATGTGGGACAATAACAACAGAGACAGCATGTTAAAATGTGATCTTCCTCAGAATAAACTTGACAGCGTCACAGTGGAAAACAAATCAAACAGTGAGACTAGTTTCTCTATGATGTTCAGACAAACTACAAAATCCTTCAGCTTTTTCTTGTGTTTAATCCAAATGAATCCAGACACTAAAATGGGAGGATGGGAGTTACAGTCTGTGAGTATCTGTCAGGAAGAAGAGGAGAAGAAAAGTGGAAGCAGAAATCCAGGAGGAGAAAAACCAACATGATTCAACAACACAACAAACCACACGACCTGTTCACAGACTCAAACACTGACAGGACGTCTTTGACTGTGAACCTGGACAAACATCAGAGCGAAGCTCAAAGGTTCAGCCTCTGACACACAGGTCACAGACTGTTTTCTGATCACCAGCATCAATGACTTCCATGTTCTCTATGACTGAACTATGACTGAAACATCTCAACTACAGGACGTTTGGATTCAGGCACTCATGGTTTCCAGAGGATGATGAAAGATATTTTATCCAATACTTTGACTATGATCGAACTCCTGCATCAGCCTCAGCTGGACTTTTGTGCTAATTAAACTAAGACTAGTTTCCTGTAGTTCAGCTTCACGGAGCCATGAACGCGGCTGCAGACTTTCAGTCATCGATTGTTTTTCCTCTCAGGATTTTCTGGATCTGTGTCTCGGTTGCATGTTGAGTCTAATCAAACTCTCAGTACTGGGTTTGTTTCTGTCGTCTCTCCTCCATAATTCATCAGTCGAGCCGAGCAGAAGGCGGCAACATAAGGAAACACATGAGGGACGAGGAAGCTGCTTCCCTGCGGGGTTGGACCGGGGCTGGACGTCGGCGGGGCGAGCCGATCCCTCCGGGCCGCGGTGGATGGAGGGGAGGAACATTTGCTCGCACCCAGCCGAGCCTGGAGGACGCTGGAGGAAGAGCTCGTATGGCCGCGGACGATCGGCAGCAACAGCTTCATTACACCGTGTTTTTATCCGTCTTTTGTCTTTGGGTCTTTTCCCGGCAGGATGTCAGTCCACACACACAAACACTCCCTGCTCATGTATTTTTCACTCAGCTGTCTGGTTCTGTTATGGACGTCAGCCTCATGCAAAGAGCTGCACAGACACTAGATGTGTTTGAATCTGAACCT
>JAFREQ010000026.1:4755000-4825000 GCA_025331565.1 Holacanthus passer
CGCGCTGCGACGAAATGAAATCTAATGATCCAAACAAGGGTTTGATGAACTGTTGGAATGAAGCTCCAGCTTCTCTCCGCTCGGCGCTGGACGCTTCTGTATGAAAGTCAGACGTGTTGGACGTCCGTCCTCCTCGACCTCCGCACTCTCACCTCACCGTCCACATCGAGGACAAACTCCTCAACTCCTTTCAGTTTCTCAGCCTCTTTGTGTTTTCAGTCACTGTGACATTTCAACCCCTTTCAGCACTTCAGTAGCTTTCAACACTTCTCCTGACACTTAAGTTCTTTTCAGCTCCTCTTGGTTTCACAGCTTAAACTGACACTTCAGTTTCTTTCAGCACTCACACTTCCTGTCACTTCAGCTGATTTTAGTGTTTGTACTTCTTGTCTCCCTTAAATCTATTCACTACTTCAGCTTCCACTGCTTCTACTTTCCTCTCTGTCACTCAGTCACCGTTCACTGGATGTTCAGTAAACACATGTAAAAAACGTCCTGGCAGCCTTGAATCACCGCGTGAGTGAGTGAGTGAGCAGGTGTGACAGTCGTTCATTCATCCTGTCGCCTCGGTCGACTCTCACCTGAGCAGCAGCGCCGAGGCTGAATACATCACAGCAGCGTCTCCAGACATTCAGGAGCTAAAAACAGGACGGCGGAGACAGCGAGAGTCGCTCGTCCCAGCGGAGCCGCGACAAACATCTGAAATATCTGCTCCCAGGATCAGGAGTCTCACTGCTGTCTGTCCACAACAAAAGAGACACCGAGAGGCCGGAGACACAGGAGCTGATCACATGTGACCAAGGTTTGTGTCTGGAGTCTGAACCGTCGCAGTCTGATGATGCTGATTGTGTCTAAAACCATCAGAAAGATCCATCAGTCATTTCAAACACGACTGAGCTCAACAGAGAGTAAAGAGGGTCTGTCCACAGTCTGTCTGTCTGTCCACAGTCTGTCTGTCTGTCCACAGTCTGTCTGTCCACAGTCTGTCTGTTTGTCTGTCCACAGTCTGTCTGTCTGTCTGTCCACAGTCTGTCTGTCTGTCCACAGTCTGTCTGTCCACAGTCTGTTTGTCTGTCTGTCCACAGTCTGTCTGTCTGTCTGTCTGTCTGTCCACAGTCTGTCTGTCCACAGTCTGTCTGTCCACAGTCTGTCTGTCCACAGTCTGTCTGTCCACAGTCTGTCTGTCTGTCCACAGTCTGTCTGTCCACAGTCTGTTTGTCTGTCTGTCCACCGTCTGTCTGTCTGTCCACAGTCTGTCTGTCCACAGTCTGTCTGTCTGTCTGTCTGTCTGTCCACAGTCTGTCTGTCTGTCCACAGTCCACAGTCTGTCTGTCCACAGTCTGTCTGTCTGTCCACAGTCTGTCTGTCTGTCTGTCCACAGTCTGTCTGTCCACAGTCTGTCTGTCTGTCCACAGTCTGTCTGTCTGTCTGTCCACAGTCTGTCTGTCCACAGTCTGTCTGTCCACAGGTTGTCTGTCTGTCCACAGTCTGTCTGTCCACAGTCTAACTCTCCTGTCTTTCTTTCACTGCTTCAGACAGTGGAAACAAGAGTCACATCGATCTCGTGTCTTTTAAAAGGAGTGAACAAACATGTTACTGCTGCTGCAAACAGAGAGACAGATATTTCAGCTCAGGAGACGGTGGAGACCAAAAACAGAGACACGACAGAGTGAAGACTTAAGTTCTGTCACAGCATTCGGAAACATCCACCTCACTGATGGTTCAAATATAAACCAGCGAGCAAAAATGACAATCACCAAAATAAACCTTCATTACAAACACTGACAAAAAGGAAAATGTGCATTTTGGACACAGAAGAGCAAACGTACTCAGTCCAGCACAGCATGATGGGACATGAAGGCCGTCTCTGTCTCTGCAGCACGGCTCCGCCTCGCTCACAGAATAGATAGATATTTTTATTCAGTGCTTTTTATCGGGCATCAACCTCCTGTTTACACATATACTGTCAAAAGAATAAGAGTTGAGGTGGCTTGGATGCGCTCACAGGGTCAAAGACGAACACGTCGCCGTCAGTCTGCACCGCGAGCGGAGCTTGGACTGATAATGATGGATGACATGTACACGTTAAAGAGCAGACTGATGCTCTTGGCCTAAAAACAGAGCTGTTAGCTGAAGACCAATGGTGTGGTGCTGTGGGGGGCGATGGGGGGGCAATGGGGGGCTGGTGCTGTCATTAATATCTCCCCTGACTCGGGCCCCTCGGACCCGGAGCGCAGCAGCACGAGCTCCAACACATCTTTATCTTCCTCGGCCGAGCCGCGGCTCGCCGGGCCAGGTGAGAATCCATCATGGCTATTATTACCTGAGGCTCCGCAGTGCAGCCGTCACACACACACACACACACACACACACACACACTCCTACCTGACCAGCAGCCGACTAATCTCACACCAACAACTCGTCGTCCTACCTGCTACAAGCTGGTGTGAACTGGGAAGACGAGGTGAGACGACGCGTCGCTGTTGTAAAATCCTCACATTAACTGTGTCTGTGCTTCATCACTGTGTGAATTTATCCTGAGAGAAAAGAGCTCGACTCTGAAGGTCTGACCAGCCGCTGGCGTGAGTCCTGCCTGCAGCAAGGCATGATGGGAGAGACAGATAGATCCAGACCTTCAGTGATCAACATGCCCGTCCACACACACACACACACACACACACAGCTGCCTTTTTTCACCTCAGGTGTCAATTTTTTCTCCCTGAACTCTCTGTGACTCATATTTTCTGTGTTAGCCTCCATCATAATGAGTTCACCTCTCCATCAACCCGAGGGGTAGAGTGTGTGTGTGTGTTTGGTGTGTTTGGTGAGTGTGAGTGTGTGTGTGTGTGTGTGTGGGTGTGTCAGGCAGAGGGGAATATTTTTTGATAAATTGTTATAAGGTGGAGATCAATCGAGGTGCAGTTAAAGGAACAGTTTTTTCCGTCAGGAGATGACGGCAGCTCTGAACCAATCAGAATGCACCAGTGATGTCATAACCTGCTGACTGCTTCGACGTCCAGAGAGCATTTACCTCTTGTTTTTATTTCAGATGGTTTTCTGGCTTTTATTGCATGAGCGGTTACTTTTCCTTTGTTTCAGTTGGAGCAAATGTCAAGAAACAAAAGTGTCTTGATGACGAGTTGCTCAAACCACAGCTGACGTCATCTCAACTCTGGACTTCACACACAGACATGATCCAACTCTCAGCAAGGAAAGACAATATTGTCTCATTTTCCAAAATGGGGAAATTAATTTAAAAACAATTCTTTAAGGTTTATAGCTTTAAAATGATGAATCTAATCTTTTGAAAAACGAAAGTTTACTGGTGAAAGAAAGTGAGCGATGAGTCTCTTGCTGTTTGCTGTGGTGTTTCGATTTTCTTGTCCGTATATTTTCAGTCACCTGTCTGTCTTGTTCTTTCCTCACTTCTTCAGTCTAGTTTATCTTCACAGTCACATTCCTCTGAGCTGAAGCTGAGCTGCGGTCAAACACACGTCTGAGTCTGTAATGTTAAACATATGAGGTGTGCAGCTGTGGCTGGTGACGTGGAGGCGGCAGGAGATCCCCGACAGTCTGAGCAACTCGCGCTCGGCTCGTCGCCCTGCGTCGCCCCGCGTCGCCCTGCCTCGGCCTGCGTCGTCCTGCGTCGCCCTGCATCATCCTGCGTCGCCCTGCGTCGCCCTGCGTCGCCCTGCGTCGCCCTGCGTCGCCCTGCCTCGGCCTGCGTCGTCCTGCGTCGCCCTGCGTCGGCCTGCGTCGCCCAGCGTCGCCCTGCGTCGTCCTGCGTCGCCCTGCCTCGGCCTGCGTCGTCCTGCGTCGCCCTGTGTCGGCCTGTGTCGCCCTGCGTCGCCCTGCGTCGCCCTGTGTCGTCCTGCGTCGCCCTGCGTCGCCCTGCGTCGTCCTGCGTCGCCCTGCGTCGTCCTGCGTCGCCCTGCGTCGCCCTGCGTCGTCCTGCGTCGGCCTGCGTGAGACACTGATGAACGAACTCGCTGTTTGTTCTGCCGCTGCAGGAGGTAGCTGATGGAGACGGCGGAGCCTCGACAAACACGAGGCGAGGCAGGTGCGAGCGCAGGAGGCCGGTGATTCAATACGAGGGTTAAACACAGAGACGAGAACAAAAAGAAAAAAACTTTGCACTTTAAATACCAAGCAGATCTGAGGTCAGATCTCATCGAGCAGGAGAAGAACCGACCGACTGCCGTCGTCCAAACTGTGATTTCTGCTGTTTCTCCTCCGCCCTCCTTCACTCTCCTGTTTGTTCGAGCTGCAGCAAATCGCTTTAATGAGTCTCTTTCCAGGGACGTGTTCCTGCAGAGTTTCAGCCTGAACGTGAGATCATTGTTTCCTGCTGTGAAACTGGAAACAGATCCGAGTTTAAACCGCCGAGTTTGTCGCTGACGCCGACCTCGGACCAGTCACACACTGAGACGTCACCGTGAGGAAGCGCTGGTTTCAGGCCGTACAGACTAAGACCCTGCTTCCTTTGTACAGGCAGCTGAAATGGAAGATGTCTTGTTTCCTTTTTAGCAGCAGAACAGCAACATCAGTAAATCTATGAATAAATGACACATAACACAATAAGTAAAGTTCCAACATTTGTAAATGTCACATGTGCAGGTTGTTCAAATGGCCTCTTTTCATGAACGTGGTAAATACGACTCCACTTGAAGGCACCACAACAGGTCAGCTGATGCGTTCAGTTTGCATCCACACCTGCATTAACCTGTTCTTCTTGTTCCACTCTTACTATCGTGGATTTCTGGCTGATTTTCTTGACATGAACACACAATCATCTGTTTCATTTTCTATGGACGACACAGCATCAACTTACATTCGTATTCTGGAGCCTTAACCTCATCTGAACGTTCGCTCCAAACCCTCAATCCGGCCAGAGAGAAACAGGCTGGTCTGCAGTTAAACTAGCTGCCGCTGATTTACTGGTCTGACGTCTAAAATCTGTCCCCACATGTAGCTTAGCTCAGACACACACACACACACACACACACACACACTCCAGGTTCAGACAGGCTTCATCTATCAGGGGACTCAGGAGGGAAAAATCAATGTGTGAAGGACAGAGAAGAAGAAACCCTCGACCAGAGACAACAAACCTGCAGGCTCCAACTGTCAGTGATTAAAACGCAACAGACGACACTCAGGTGTACAGACTGAACCCGAACGCATCAGTCTTTAGACTATTTCATCATATCTGATTAATTAATCTGAATCATAAACCACAACTGGCTTGTTGCACTTGAACAAATTACTATGAGCTGAACTTCTTCTTCTTCTTCTTCTTCTTCTCTGAACTGAAGATAAATCATTTGTTCTATCATTTTTATTTAAACACTCATTGATGGCGTCTTGTATCGATTGACAGATCGAAGCTGCCGACAGTGAATATCTGCTCTGTTGTGTCCTGATACTGTTTGTTGTACTCTGAGCTCTGAGGGTTCGTGTTACATCAAGGTTTCATCAGCCACAAAACTCCATCAGGAGCCCGAATGCAGCACAAGGTTCGTCTGCCTCTGCAGCACCGAACTGTCAAAGGAAAATCAAAGGCCGACACGTTCTGTTCAACAGCAGCAATAAAATACCAAACAACAAAAAAATAAAGAATACATGAACCTCGGTCAGACGAATCAAACGGAGCTAAATCATATTAGAGGAATGAGAATCTGCCCGAGTTCGAGCGGCAAGACAACAAATCCACAATCTGCTGCCGAGAAGAAGACGATACATGTTTCTGTACGTTTCTGATACAGACGAAAAAATCAGCTTAATAAACTCTGAAACACGGTGACGTTACGTGTTCCGTGTCTGTGAAGGACGTCTTCAGCGTCTCTGCTTCTGTCGCCTCGGTGTGTTGGAGGAGGAGGAAGAGGTGACGGAGCGTCTCCTCCTCCATCTGCTCGCAGCAGACTGAGGAGGTGAAAGGTGACACCCCGCCCACCTCGCTGTCAGGGGGTGAAAGCCAGGAGGACGAATCAAACGCACCATCACACGTCGTCACTTACACAACCTGCTGAATGTCACTCAGAGTGTGTGTGTGTGTGTGTGTGTGTGTCTGTGTGTGTGTGTGTGTGTGTGTGTGTGTGTGTGTGTGTGTGTCTGTGTGTGTGTGTGTGTCTGTGTGTGTGTGTGCGTCTGTGTGTGTGTGTGTGTGTGTGTGTGTGTGTGTCTGTGTGTGTGTCTGTGTGTGTGTGTGTGCGTGTGAGCCTGAGTTTAGACTTCATTAGATTTGGAGGTGCAGCGACCTGTGAAAAACTGTTTTCAGTGTCAGTTTCTTTATGAACTGAAGCATCTTTCTTTCTTTATTCTGATTTGTTTCAGGTTTTTAGGATAAGATAAACCTGTATTCGTCCCTCAGTGGGGAAAGTGAATGAACGGCCCAAGTGAGGAAAATGAGATGAACAAAGAAGAAATCAGGACAGTTTGTCTCAACCTTTTCTTCTCAGACTCTTTTAAAATCCTGCACCTTCAGCAGCGTCACGTCTGAACTTCCGGACTCACAGAGGTGGATCCAGCTCACGCTGACGAAAATAATGTTAGTGAGGATGAATCCTCCCGTTAATTACTGGAGGAGCGGTGACATAACCCTGCAGCTTGTTACGCAACACGCGCTCTCTCCAAATTCACAGTGAAATATGAGAGGAGTGTGTTCAAACACCACCTGGGCCAGAGAGAGCGCGCGTGTGTGTGTGTGTGTGTTCGTATGGTGCAACAGAGAGCAGAGAAGTCGCATTAGAATGAAAAAAGCTCCTTATAATGGGAAGAAAAAGGAAGGAAGAAAAACGTTTCCAATTAAGGAAAGTAGGGAAAAATGTACAGTTCATTTTGTGAGAAAGGAAGGACAAAGATTCCTTTAGAGAAAAGACCTAGGTTTAATGGAGCAAGGAGTGAAAAAAGACTGCAGGAAGCTTTTTAATTAGGGAGCAAGGAAGAGTGAAGTGTCCTAGTTAGGAGACAATTGAGAAGAAAAAATCCTTGTTTGGATCAAAGAAGCAAAGAACAAGAAGGAAAGAGGCTTCCAGTTTAGGAAGCAATGGGCACTTCCTCATTTTGGATGGAAGGATGAGAAGGAGTTTCTGATACTGAAGGTCTGATACACCTCCTCCTCCTCCTCCTCCTCCTCCACACTGTCCATGAATCATCATCCGATGGGACAGAAATATTTCAGACCTAAAAAATTCAATTTCCCAAGTTAATTTACTTCTGCGAGCAGGAGGAGAGCAACCAATCTGAGAGTAATTTGTGCAGGAGGGAGAGGTGACGGAGGAGAGGTGACAGAGGAGAGGAGACGGAAGAGAGGAGACGGAAGAGAGGAGACAGAGGAGAGGACATAGAGGAGAGGAGACAGGAGAGGAGACGAGATAGAGGAGAGGAGACGGAGGAGAGGTGATGGAGGAGAGGAGTCGGAGGAAAGGTGACGGAGGAGAGGAGATGGAGGAGAGGACACAGAGGAGAGGAGACAGAGGAGACGAGATAGAGGAGAGGAGACGGAGGAGAGGAGATGGAGGAGAGGACACAGAGGAGAGGAGACAGAGGAGACGAGATAGAGGAGAGGAGATGGAGGAGAGGAGACAGAGGAGAGGAGACAGGAGAGGAGACGGAGGAGAGGATACAGAGGAGACGAGATAGAGGAGGAGAGACGAAGGAGAGGAGATGGAGGAGAGGAGATGGAGGAGAGGACATAGAGGAGAGGAGACAGTGAGAATATAAACAAAGAGGGACGCAGCTTTTATTTTATAAAACATCTCTGTAAACCACCTCCTCACTGTGCACCGTGTGTGTGTGTGTATGTGTGTGTGTGTGTGTGTGTGATGACATGCTTTAAGTTTTTCTGACATGTGACCAAACAACTTTGTCTAATTACAGTTTCCATTAATAAGCGACGTACAGAAAACACGTCAGGCCGTGAATGATGAGCTATAATGCCTGATATTGGAATTTAAATGGGTTTGGAAACGACAGCCTCCCACACACACACATGTGGCTGAGAGATAAGAGTACACACTGGACTGTGTGTGTGTGTGTGTGTGTGTGTGTGTGTGTCACATCACTGAGATAATGGTGTTTCTGCCTCAGAAGAAATATTACACTCAGGATTTGACCGCTGACAGCTTGTTTTCGACTTTGTGTTTCGGAGTCGTGCGGCACGTTCGCCTCAGTTTCAGTCACTGTGGTTTCCAACGGCCTGTGAACGCATCAATCATTTCGGCCTCTGAGCTCGATGACTTTATCTTTCATGTGTCCTCTTTGAGCTGCTGATACTTCTTTTCACTTCAGACCAAACGAGGCTTCCTCCATCATTTATCCTCCTTCCTCCTTTCTTCTCTGTTGTTTCTTTCATTTTTAAGTTCCATTAAGTTTTTTTCCTTCTTTTGATCCCAATTAGGAAACTTTCTCTTTCCTCACCTCCTAACATAGATGCTTCCTTCCTCCTTGCTTCCTGGACAGGAAGGTTCCTTTTACGCAGAAATAAATAAATCCCTCATCAGTCAGCTTTTAACTGCCTCTTGAACTAACTGACCCAAAATGTCACATTCAAACTGTCTGAAACATTAAAAATCATCTGTCTGTTTTTCTCACAGAAAATCAGCTGATGTCTTTAAGACGTGTCGGGGACAGAAACTCATTATCTACAGTTCATCACAGACAAACTAGAGAAGATGTGTCTGTAAAGTTCTGTCACCCGAGGACAAAACGTCCCGCTGCCCTTTAAAAACAGGCGCCATAGGTCATCTCCACGTCGCGCCATCAATCACTCTCTGCATGTCGGGCTTTCTCCCTAAATATCTCGTCTGGGAAACAGATATGAATCAATATTGTGAGAAGCTGCTGAGCTCCTGAGGGCGAAAGAGAGAGATGAAAAAAGAAAGAGTGAAACATCACTTTCACTTCAACTTTGGTTAACTTTGCTCAAAGTTACAGGAGACAAATACAGCATCAGAAAACGATCCATCCCGACACGTTTCACAGCGAAAAGACACGACGACCTCCTTCACAAAACTTATTATACAAAGACAACGCAGTGTGTGTGTGTGTCAGGTCAGTCTAAGAATACCAGCTCACACCGACCCGCTGGTATAAAAGATGGGAGAAACTTCCTCATCGATCACCAGCTGCCCAAATACTGTCCCACTTTCAGAGAGTAAGATGGCCGCCGCCGCCACATTCGCCCTCCTTCACTGAGATCCTGAAAGGCGAGCGTTGATCAATGTGAGCGAAGCTACACCCGAGCAAAGTCACAGCCGAGGACTCGACGGAAACTGACCGAGAGGAGAAAACGAAAAGCATCTGAACGAGTGATGTATTTCCATCTATCACTTATCACGTCTTTCATTGTCCGTTCATCCACTGCATGGCCAAAAGTATGTGGACACCTGAACATTATGCCTGAGTTTCAGGTCAAATTCTTCTAAACCAAACTGGGAAGCTGCTTTGTGCATGTTGTCATGATGAACCAGAACCGTTGACGCAAAGCTGGAACTAAAAGGTCCGAACCAGGAAACAGGACACAGAATCGTGACACATCATTATTATTATCATTAGTGCGATCGGTTCTTCTGCTCTCTCGCTCCTTCTCATTTCTCTCTCCCTCCCATCTTCCATCTCTTCTGCCTCTCAGCAGGAGGCAGTGATTGGCTGAAGCCGGTGGCTGTCAGTGGCCTTGGATCAAAGGCTTTTCTGCTGTTTGGCCTGAAGCTCAGAGAGAAGCCACAGTGTGTTAGTGACGTTCACCATCGACCTCTCAGCACGACTCTGAACACAAAGAGTCAGAACTGTCTGTTTCCATATTTTAACTTGAACTGAGGGACTTTCTGCCGCTCTTTGGAGGTTTTGAGGAATCATTGAAGTGAAACTTGTCGTAGCCTGTGGATCAGCTGTGGTTTAAAGGTTCACATCGAGACCGTGTTCATGGTTGAACTAAAAGCATTCGTCTGTTGACCGTTCATCAGTATGAGGCTCATACGACCTCGTCAAAGATCTGATGGCAGCTGTGGATTCTGGTGGAACAACCTTTCAGACACCTTAACAACTTGTCAAAACCCTTTTAAATATCTCAAAGCTCTCCAAAACCCTTCAGAAACCTAAAAACTCTTCAAACAGAAACCCTCTAGAACCCTTCAAACCTTCTGTTTAAAAAGGTTTTCACACTCTCAAAAAACATTGAAACTCTTTCAACCTTCTTAAAAACATCAAAATACCTTCAGGACACAAAGCCTCGAAGAGTTTCCTCTCACTTGTCAAGAGGCTTAAAGATCCAACCAGAACCAACCAAACCACTTCACTGCCCTTCAGAAGCTGTGAAACCTTTCATACCTTTACAAACTCAGTTAACCCCCATAAAATACTTAAATCATTTTACAAAACCAAACCAGGAACCTTCAGATGCCAAGAAAACATTTCACTCGAACACGTCAACAGTTTATGTTGTCGCAAAATTCAATAACTGCAAAGTATTTTGTAACAGGAAGCAGATGAGCCTGAAGGGAATAAATATGTTTTTGCTTTGACTTTGTCCCGTCAGGTTCGGTCTGAATCACCTTCACAGTTTCTCAGGTCCAGTTTGTGCCTCATCACACGCTGCTGGTTACGACACAGCGTTTGGAAAAACAATTAAATAATGATTAATAATTAATTAATTTATTAAAAGAGGGTTTTTTTGCATTACTTGCTATCTTAAGATCCACAAACTCTGGCCTGGATCACAGTGGTAGGAGACTTATCGGCCTGAGAGGAAGCAAGTAGAATGCAAACAGCCTTGGGCCCAGGACAGAACCTTGGGGAACACCACAGAACAGAGCTTTGGGGTCCAAGGCTGAGATATCAACCCACTGCCGGAGCCTGTCAATCAGAATATGATGGTTCACAATGACACCAATCAAACATCTGTGAGGGTTCTCAGTCGTTCAGGTCATGGTATTCAAATAAGGGCTGAAACAACGGTTTCACTTCTCATCCAAGAAGCTTCTTCAGTTCTGTGATCTTCAACCTTTATCAAAAGGTTCACGTAGCACAATAACTCCATCCTCAGTGTTTCGTGACTTTGGACTGTTTGCTCGATGTTAAACACTGAACCTGAGACCCGTCGACACAGATGTGACGTTCTCTCACCACACAAACCTGTTCTCACGCTAACTTTCCATCTTCGCTTCCTCCGATGTTTCTTTCTTTCTTTCTTTCTTCTTTTATTTTCTTTTCAAAGTTCAGACACGTTTATTGCTCAGAATGTAAATGTGAAGATTTAATGAGGATGAATCACACAATTAAAGCAGAGTCACCAGATTCATGTCAAACTACAGTGAAGCCAGGTTTGTTTATTCAAACAGAACATGAATCCAAAGCTTCTCCTGCTTTTTCCTCTGCTGGTTTTCCGTCCAGTAGAGTCTGCAGAGATGTCGGCAGCGTGTTGGAGCGGCAGCAGTAAGCTGAGCCGCAGACTGACACCAGATCAGATTCGGCTGACAGGAAACACCTGCTTTGATCTCAGCTGAGCGCTTTGGTTTTGCATTTCAAAGAGCTGCTGGCTGTCAGAGTTTCAGTCTCTTCAGTCCAGTCTGAGATGAGACGATGCCGGTTCACAGTTTGTGGATTTAATACGTCACTGTTCGAGTTTAATGAACGCGAACAAAAGCGTCCAATATTAATTTGTTTATTTATCTTATCTTATCTTATTTTAATTAATAAAACTCAGATTGTTTCATTTTCCTTGTAACAATCAGTTTTCACATTAACTATTAATTATCTTTTCTTCACTTGCAGAGAATTTTCCCCACAAAACTGCATTTTGTGTGACTTCAGTACATGAACCAGAAATTATGATCAACCTGTTAATGCGTCTCCTCCCTTTATTTACACGATGGAGGAGGAGACACACACTCGCACAAATCAATATATGACATATAAAATATGACTCGTGTGTTTGAGACTGAATGTTTCCATCTGCAAATCTCTGAATCCTGAAGTTTATCTGAGGAATTAAAGTTGGAGATACGTGGTTTTAGTGAGTTCACTGGTACCTGGAGCCAATGGGAGCAGGTTGGATGTGTGTGTGTGTGTGTGTGTGTGTGTGTGTGTGTGTTGGACTTCAGCTGACTCTCTCTCCGTCGGTGTGCGCTGTGGTATAAATCAAACAGACAGTCGTCTCAGGTGAGATCAGCTCTCTCCTCTTTCACTGATTCACTGAAACTCACAGTTCAGATATTTTCATAATCACAAATAAACACTGACATTAAGTGTCTTTGACCACAATAATTAAAGGGCGACTCCACCAGTTTCACACATTAAGCTCAGTTGTTCGTCTTCTGTGTCTCGAGGAGAAATTAACCCTGGTGATGTCACAGTGATGTCATCAGGGGAGACTATAGATTTACAGAGTTGAGATAAAAAAATGGTGGAGTTGAAAATTGACCGGGCAGGGAGGGTCGAGCAGGAGATGCTCTCCCACTGCACCATGGGAAATGTAGGATCCAGTGTTTGATGGACTATGAGGAGCCAGAGACACAAACATGACAACGCAGTTTGTCACCGTGAACACACGACTCCTTTTCTATTCTCTGCAGATGATAAACTGAAAGACATGGCGGTCACACACACACACACACACACACACACACACACACACACACACACGGGTTTGTATCACTATCCCTGTGAACTCCATCACAACCTAACCCGAAACCCTAAAACCCAGTCTGGACCTGTAGGGACCTCAATTTTGTCCCCAAGTCCCCATGGACTGGTGTGCAGTCAGATTATAATCCCCAACAGGATATAAAAGCAAACACACACACACATACACACACACACATACACACACACACACGCACACACACTTTATTTCATCTCAGATAGAAAAACAAACATCTTTGCATCATCTACGGTTCCCTGGTGGATTCAGAGAGAAAAATAATCAGAGGCAGAAGAACTGCTTTCATTTTTCTTTTGGTTTCAGAGTCTTCAGGGACTCACACACACACACACGCACACACACACACCTAAGATCTTACAGTGGGTCTCTACTGTAGCTGTGGCTGATGTACGACATCGTTGCTTCAACCCGTTATAAAAGGTTCATCTCGAACATCTCATGATGTCTCGGCCTTTGTTTCCTGCGTTCACGACAACAGTTCATTTAAACTGATGTAAAAGAGTTGTGACACATGCTGAAGCCAATAAAAGTTGGTCTTCCTCAAACCATACGTGTGCACAGCTGTAAGCAAATGAAACGTACCGGTACATTATTAATGCTGAATAATTACAGCTGAACTGATGAGCAGCGATTCCTGAGATGAAGGAGAAACAAACCAAACAAAGCTAGAACAGATTCTTCTTCACTTTATTACACGTCTCCATTCAGAGCAGCTCGTTCTGTTAACGCTTCATTTCACTGCACTGATCTGACGGAACAACGTGAGCGTCTTCAGCAATAATCCTACACGAGAACTTTCCCATCCTGCATTTTCTGCCGCCGCCGACGTCACGCCGAATCTGCAGCCAACCAACCAGATAAAGACGCCTGACTGATGAAGACAATTACTCTTTCCACACTGCGTGCAAGAACAAAGAGGAGGCAAGAATAGCTGTGTATGCAAATCGAGCTCCACATCCACCGACGCTGGAAAAAACACGCCGACTTCAAAGGCAGCGGCTGACATGACTCCGGCGAACAGAACGAAGCAGATCAGGATTCACAGCAGTTTAATGATGGTTCACTTTAATCCTGCAGGGAAACTTCATCTGAACATCGACTCACACGTCACTGACATATAACAATCAGAACATTATTAACACAACCACAGCGTTTACGTGGTGTCATCACAGCAGAGCGGCTTCAAAGGAACAAGAATTAAAGCCTCTGTGAGGTTCATCATGTTAACGTGCTCACAATGACAAATCCAACACGCCGACGTTCAGCCGACATCGTGTTCGCCAGCTGGATCCGTCTGTACGTGAACACTAACAGAGTTCGCCCGGGGCTGATGGGAATCTTATCAGCTTTGCAGGCATCTGGTCACAAACTGCAGTACTGGACAAACACATTTTGACCTGATGGTGGCGCTGAAAGTCAGAGGATCAACAATTATTAGGCTCCAAAGGAATTAGACACTTTTATTAGCATGATTCCGATTTGAACCTTTTCATTAATCAAACGGATTCATCAGCAGGAAGCACGAAGATAAAGAAAAGTTAGAGCAGTTTCAGAGTTAACGGACTGATGTTTGATTTTCAGCCGTCAGTCGTCACACAGACAGATCGACCTCATCATTTTATCATTAAAGGCTGAACTCCGATGGTATCGAGAGCAGTGACTGATGTTCACGCAGCTCCTCCTCAGCAGCTTCGTTCCATCACAGGAGCATCAGATCAGAAGAAGTGCGTCGCCTAAAGAGGAGCTTTAAGTTTGTGAGCTTCTCTCTGAACAGACGATCGATCGATCGATAGATCATGTTGATCGCAGGTGATGTGGCTGGTGGCTGCAGAATTCCATCAGAGCCTCAGAGACATTTCTCTCATCGTAGAACAACAGTTTCTATTGTTTATATTATGTGCAGCATCATTATTATTAAAAAAATGGACGTTATAACTTCGGTCAGTACAAATAAATTTGATGTTCAAACATACAGAACCTGAAGTTGACAACATCAGACACTCGGTTCTCTCAGTGTTTAGCTTCTCGCTTGTCTCTCACGACGCTGACATTTTCTGATTTACATTCATTTAGGTATGAATATATCAGAGCTGTTGTGATCGCACACGACACGAGGGAGAGAGAGGACACATCTAATATCTGCAGTCCAGTCGTTAACGTGACGAAGGTGAACGTGAGTGAAAAACCAGAGGAAGCGTCTCAGCGTGTTTTTTCCTCGGCTGCTCCGCCTCAGCGCTCCTCGCCATCTGGACGCTCTGAGCAGGGACCAACCAGGAGCCGACTCTCTTTAACTGCTAATTGATATTTGTGGTCGGGTCAGCCACCTGTCGGGGAGCGAAGGGAGGAGGAGGAGGAGGAGGAGGAGGAGGAGCAGATGCGGATCCAAAAGTGATGATTTAACCGACAAAAATACGACTCGTGAGTATGAACGTTTTATGAACTGTCACAGCTGATTGTGCCAAAGTGGATCCTGTATGTAAAGATGTTTCAACTACGTTTAACTTAATGTTTTTATTGTGAAACATCTGTAGGAAGTTCTGTTTTTCACTGAGGGAGTTTTAATTACACCAAAAATAATAAATAATGTGTTTTTCATAAATATTTTTGGACTAAAAGGAAAAGCTCACGTCCATTTTATTAATTGTATTGGAAAGTGTTTCATCAGGCCAAGAAGTCGACCTGTGGCTGAATCTATCAAAGAAAATGATCGAGTTCTTTGACTTGGACACGACAGACGTCACGATAACGTCCTGACTCCACCTGACTTCCTGCAGGTCGGACTGAAACCGTCCGCAGCTGTTTTCTTCTGCATCTGAGCATCTGATCGCAGCTCGGCCGCGGGATCGAGTTCTGACAGAGATAATGAAATTTCCATGACAGCGCTCTTCTGTCTCTATCAGGGAGCAACGAGGCGTGTTCGGCCAAACGGGCCTTCCGCCGCACAAAGGAGCCGTCAACACGCTAATTAACAGCTGGCTTCAGACCAGAGCAAGAGGCACTCTGGGTAATTATCATCAGAGCGGAGTAATTCACCTCATGTATGAGTCCGGAGGACGAGGAGGAGGAGGAGGAGGAGGTGTTTGGTAAATAACCTGAAGTACAAGAACTGCTGTCAACAAGTGTGAAGAAAAGCAGGAGACAAGACGTGACGATGGTTAATATTAGTTTGGTTTTGACATAGTTTCACTATAAATTCTTACGTTAAAGTCGAAGTGAAAAAAAACAAAACCTACTTTGTGCGTTCACGTTTCAAACATGAAATTCTGCAGGAAATGAAGGAAATTCTACATTTTGTTTTGTATAAATATTGATTCAAGTAATTATTAGTAGAAGTACTCGTTGTAGTCGTAGTAGTATTGTAAAAACTGTGTTACAAAGTACTTAACAATATCAAAGTAATCCAATAATAGTAAATGGAGCTGATTTGAATTGTTGCCACTGAAAGGTGTTGAAATCACTTCAAGGAGCCGACTGTCTTTACTCTCAGCGACCAGGTCGAAGGGCGAACACAACAACCACATCTGCACTTTTCTGCATCTTTAAACAGACGAAAGACAGAAAAAATGAAAAACAGCCTTGAGGACAAAACATTTTATAGATGTTTGTTAGAAGTGTTTCATGAGCCACAGGGCAAAGTTTTGTCAAACCAAATCAACTTAAAAAGTCAAACTCACCAAAACAGAAATATTTCTTCAGGGAAGTTAAAGGGAAACACTGTTGAACTGCTGAGAAAAAAAGTTGCTGCCAGTTTGCAGTTTTTCTTTCCTGCCACCACCAGAACATCACAGATGTTTCTGAGCCAATCAGAACCAAGATCCCACGCTGACCCAGTTTGTCTTCGTATGAAACAGGGAAGCAAAGTAAAGAGTTTGACTGATCACGTCCCCAATCAGATAATTAAATCCCGTCAGTGGTCGTCATGAAAACACCGAGCGGCTGCCCGAGTTTAATTCAGCCACATATCAGAACGGCAAAGTCACATCCAGCCTGAAACACAGCGAACCTCCTGCATCCAAACCTCAGAGTCACCGGGGAGCTGCCGGCCAGAATAACCTCACACATGTCACCAGCCGAGCACATCGTCACCCAGTTTGTGAAACACTTTCAACTGGGTCACACGTTCACATCCAACTTCTCTGAAAGTGACAAAAGCAGTTCATGAAAAACTGATCTGAGGTCTGAGCTGCAGCAGGTTGAAGTCTCAGCTAAACGCAGAGTCGGGGTTGGCGCCATCTGAGCAGCATGTGACCTTTGACCTGACGGATTTTTGGAGTTCAGAAGAAGCTTTGAAGCCTGAGAGTCAGAGCTGAGGGATTAATCTGCTCTGTGAAATCTGGGTGTCATTTTTCTCACCAGGATATTATTCATCAGACTCTCAGAGAAGGACACGAGTCCACCTCAGACTGGAACAGGTGAGCATCACGTTGCCTTCTGGGTAAAGAAGTTTATTTAGGGCCATTATGAATCACCCAGAGAACCTGACACGGAGCCAACAGATTCTGTGACCTGAACTTGGATTGTCAGGTAGCTCCTCCTGCCTCACCTGTCGACTGGGCCGTTAAAATGGGAGCCAAAGATAACGAGCGACTCTTCAGCTCGACTCCGGCCTGCAGCCTCTTCTGCCATGAAGCATCATGGGACACAACTTAACTTTGATTGGCTGATCAGAGTGAGATAAAAGCAGTTAGAACCGAACCTGACAGCTCAGCGTGTCCACAAGAAGCAGGACTATCGACATATTGACTGACAGTGAAATGGACCAATCGGTTTGTTGGGTTCACTGAAGCAGTGAGTGTTTGAGGGAGATGCAATGTTAATCTGTGGGAGCAGAGAGAACGTGATAACAAGGCAGCAATTAACGATTATTGATTAGTGAGCTGTTATTCTTTTAATTAATCATTGGTATCATCTGTATTATTGTCCAAAAATAGTGAGGCCAAGTTGACAGACAGAAAACAGTGCACGATGCATTGAATTGCATTGATTGATTGATTTGTTGACAGTTTCTATTGATCAGTTAAGTGAGTAGTTTGATGAATCTGAACTGATGAAGAGAATTCATTGATCAGTGAGAGCAGCAGACTAAAACAATCAGACATAATGAGGAATATCTCAACTCCAGCAGGTAAAATCCAACACAGGCTCACACATCTCACAGTTTCCTTCATTTCAGATAAAAGTTTTCTACTTCATGTCATAAAACAAGGACGTCTTCTCCTTCCAGACACTGTGGAAGCTTCAGAGGTTCATTTCATCACAGACGCCTGATAAAAACACAGTTTTACCTCCATGAGGAAAACGGGATTTTTTTCTGACCAGATCTGAACAAAGAGCCTCATCGACTTCTTTCATGTTTTTCCATTCGCTCGTCTTAACGCACGTCTCTGCCCGGGAGTCGAGCGTCGATCAGCTTTAACCTGACGACACGACAGCGGGTCACACTCACTGCAGCGATAACAGACCCCGTCTCACCGAGCAGCGTGAAACTCGCTCATGATGCCCGACCTCCAGACGAGACGAGCTGATCTGCAGGATGAGACGCTGCAAGAGGAGAAGACGAAGGTTCACATTTATTGTTTGTAATGATGCTGAAACCGACTGAAGAAGAAGAAGAAAGACGAGCTGTGTGGGCGAGACGGAGAAACCTCGAGGGGCCGAGACGCCCGTCTCATCCGGGACGAGAAGAAAGAAACATGACGAGCGAAGACACAACAACATCAAACCGGCGTGAGGACGGAGACGCTGTGAAGACGAGGACAACAAACACGAGTGTGAGTGTGTGTACTTCTGTCTTTGTGAGGACCGAGTTTTAGAGAGCGAGAGTTTCTGGAAACTACAAACTGTGTCGGAAGGTGAAGACAATTTTGGACATTTTTGGAAAATTTGCATGTTTTGAAAAGTGGGGACATTTTTCATAATTTCGGAAAGCAGCGATATTTTTGAAAAGTACGAACAGTTTTTGGATCCCAGATCAGAACTCGGGCGGTTTGTGTCTCAGGTTCATGGATGAAGCTGCTGTTCTCCAGCAGGTCAGTTAGTGATTCCAGCCTTGAAGCTGATCTCAGGTCTGTTCTGGTTCTGAGCCCTTTGAACCCGGCGCCTCTTACAGAGGAGACGCCTGCTGCCTTCGAGTGCCGTCAGAAATAACACGATCTTCTGTCGACAGCAGAATCGTCACTGAGGAAACTTCACAGAACCAGACAGATGAAACTGAAACTTCTACATTTATTTACATTAAATCAAAACTCTTCAACCGTAAAGCTACAATTATTTTAGGATTATTCTATATTTTTCTTATCACCAACCAACAACATGTTTGTCCGTCTCTCAACACTGTCTGACTTCCTGTCTGTGGTTCTCAGCTCAAAGCTCGTTGGTTCCACCTGAAGACGTAAATCTTTAAAAACACCTCACAAACATATAGTTCCATGTTTAAACAGGTTCAGTTATTTCCTGAAACAGCTGCTCGCTGTAGATTTGATCCAACAAACAGGAGGAAACAGCGTTTGTTGGGCTGGTTCTTTTGAGCTCGATGAACCAGAGGAACCAGAATTTAATCCTTCAGTCCAAAAAGAATAAAAGGTAACAACAAGCTTTTGAAGAAACCAACACTAATGTCTTTATTGACTGTCTTCGTGTTCATTGAACAGGATATTTGATGCACGGCTGAATCAGTTGCAGTTGCACAAACTCACATTAGTTTAAATGAGCTGCCGTCACGTGTTTACTGTTTGTCAGCAGGTCAGAGGTCAGAGGTCAGATTTTTCTGTGTTTCCCTGCAGTTAATGACATAAACCTTTTGAAATAAAAAAAATTGTTAACTTGGTTAAATGAGGAATGAGTTTCTACTCGGCAAAGTCAGACAAAGAACTGGCACCAGTTTGGATATTTTCCAGGTGGAGCTGGGATTTCCTTAAACCACCAAACTCTCCAGGTGTCGGTCAAGCTGTCTCTACCTGCTCGTCTCTTCTCACGGCTCAAACACTCGCCGGATGTTTTTTCTCTCTTCCTCCTTCAGCAGCTGTTACATAACAAGCGACTGTGAGAAATCTCTCTCTCTCTCTCTCTCTCTCTGTCTCTTTCTCTCTCTCTCTCTGTCTCTCTCTCTCTCTCTCTCTCTCTCTCTCTCTCTCTGTCTCTCTCTCTCTCTCTCTCTCTCTGTCTCTCTCTCTGTCTCTGTCTCTCTCTCTCTCTCTCTCTCTCTCTCTCTCTCTCTCTCTCTCTCTCTCTCTCTCTCTCTGTCTCTTTCTCTCTCTCTGTCTCTCTCTCTGTCTCTCTCTCTCTCTCTGTCTCTCTCTCTCTGTCTCTCTCTCTCTCTCTGTCTCTGTCTCTCTCTGTCTCCCTCTCTGTCTGTCTCTCTCTCTCCCTCTCTGTCTCTCTCTCTCTCTCTCTCTGTCTCTCTCCCCCCTCTCTCTCTCTCTCTCTGTCTCTCTCTCTCTCTGTCTCTCTCTCTCTCTCTCTCTCTCTCTCTCTGTCTCTCTCCCCCCCTCTCTCTCTCTCTCTCTCTCTTGAAAACAGAATTAATCAGTTCTCAAGTTGTCATTTTTCTGTCAATCGGCTCATTGCTAAATTGACTTATCGATTCAGTTCTACAGCAGAACAGAAAAACAAAGCATCGTGAGGAAATAAAGGAAACGTTCAACACAACACACAACCAGTCCACAGACGAACACTATGTGGCCAAAAGTATGTGGACAGCCAAACATTACACCTCAGCCTCCTCATCCTCAGAGCTGATGGTTTCAGCTCTTCACTGAAGAGACGAGCGACGCTAACTCGCAGCTTCATGGACGACAGAGTTTAGTCTCAGTCTGTTTCTGGTTTGATCCACAAAACAACTTTTACACCAACAAGAAAAACTTTGTGATATTTGGACTTTTTTCAATTTTCACTGTTTCAAGTTATACAAATGTAACAAGAACCAGAGTCAGAGCCACAGTCAGAGCCACAGTCAGAGTCAGAGTCAGAACCAAAGTCAGAGTCCGAGCCAGAGTCAGAGCCAGAGTCAGAACCAGAGCCAGAGCCAGAGTCGAGTAAGAGTCAGAGCCAGAGTCAGAACCAGAGTCCGAGCCAGAGTCAGAGCCAGAGTCAGAACCAGAGTCCGAGCCAGAGTCGAGTAAGAGTCAGAGCCAGAGTCAGAACCAGAGTCCGAGCCAGAGTCAGAGCCACAGTCAGAGCCACAGTCAGAGTCAGAGTCAGAACCAAAGTCAGAGTCCGAGCCAGAGTCAGAGCCAGAGTCAGAACCAGAGCCAGAGCCAGAGTCGAGTAAGAGTCAGAGCCAGAGTCAGAACCAGAGTCCGAGCCAGAGTCAGAGCCAGAGTCAGAACCAGAGTCCGAGCCAGAGTCGAGTAAGAGTCAGAGCCAGAGTCAGAACCAGAGTCCGAGCCAGAGTCAGAGCCACAGTCAGAGTCAGAGTCAGAACCAAAGTCAGAGTCCGAGCCAGAGTCAGAGCCAGAGTCAGAACCAGAGCCAGAGCCAGAGTCGAGTAAGAGTCAGAGCCAGAGTCAGAACCAGAGTCCGAGCCAGAGTCCGAGCCAGAGTCAGAACCAGAGTCCGAGCCAGAGTCGAGTAAGAGTCAGAGCCAGAGTCAGAACCAGAGTCCGAGCCAGAGTCAGAGCCACAGTCAGAATCAGAACCAAAGTCAGAGTCCGAGCCAGAGTCAGAGCCAGAGTCAGAACCAGAGCCAGAGCCAAAGTCGAGTAAGAGTCAGAGCCAGAGCCAGAGTCAGAACCAGAGCCAGAGCCAGAGTCGAGTAAGAGTCAGAGCCAGAGTCAGAACCAGAGTCAGAGTCCGAGCCGGAGTCAGAGCCACAGTCAGAGTCAGAGTCAAAACCAAAGTCAGAGCCAGAGTCAGAGTCAGCCAGAGTCAGAGTCAGAGTCAGAACCAGAGTCAGAGTCAGAGCCAAAGTCAGAGTCAGAGTCAGCAGATTAACTTCACACTCACACTTGTTCTGTTCAATTCAATCTGAAGGAGCTTCAGCTCCTCGACTGTCAGATCTGTAACTGTCTGAATCTAAGAGACAAACAGCAGAACCTCCGCAAACAGTGTGTGCGTGTGTGTGTGTGTGTGTGTGTGTGTCACATTGTTCAGTTCCAGTAGTTTCAGTCTGACCTTTGTTGCCTCCGGAGCCGGAGCAGTTGGACCGGGAGCCGCCGCCTCTCGTGGCCGCTGTCAGCTGCTCTCCGCCCCGCAGACTCTCCAGACTCGCCGGGGCGTCGGTGCGCGGCGTCGCGGGCTCAGAGCTGCTCCTGCTCGGATCGCTCGCCGAATCCTGCGGGGTCGACTCCATCCGGGCGCCGAAACGAGTCCGGAAAACGACAAAATCCCGGTGAAGCGAAGCGAAGCGGCTCCGACAGCAGCGAGCAGCCGCGGGGCGGAGCGGCGCGCGGAGCCGGGCTGAGGGGGAGGGAGGGCGGCGCTGCGGAGAGCGGGGCTGCCCTCCCTGGAGGCCGGGACCCGGACCCGATCCGCACACTGAGACCGGGTCTGTCAGAGACCAGAGTCCAGGGTCACGCACTGAACAAACCAGGAGCAGCTGCAGGTGTCTGTCTCACCTGGAGGATGAAGCTCACCTGTCTGTCACCTGCACCACGTGACCAAAGTTCATGACTGATGTCAGTCAGTTAGTGATGTCACTCTGGAGCTCACGCACACACACACACACACACACACAGTAACAGAATAAATGAGCTGCTGAAGTTTAATGTCGTATCTGAACTTTATGATCTGTAAAGAAGAAAACTGATGGTTTAAAGACACATTTCAGTTTTGTATCTGTTCCCGAACTGCAGTACTCAGGTCCTTTACTGGAGTAAAAGTACAAATATCCACAGTCTAAAAAGTCAAAGTAAAGTCCTGAAATGAAAATGTTACTCAAGTAAAAGTACATAAAAAATTCTCAGCAAAATGTGAAATATTAAAAGTAAAAATACATTATTATTATTATTATTATTATTATTATGCAGAGTTGCTCCTTGAACAGTTATATTATTGTAGAATATTATAATATTGTGTTTTATCACTAATGAAAACACATGAGAGCATTTTAATGTTGCCCTGTTGTAATACTTTGTGTACTACTGCAGTAGATTAGAACTGCATCATACCACAGAAACATATCGTGTCTTTCTTCTGTAGAAAGTAACTGGTCACTGTCAGTGTCTAATAAATGTAGTGGAGTAAAACATCAAGTATTTCCCTCTGAAACGTAACTGAGTACAAATATAGAATGGAAATACTCAAGTAAACAAAAGCGAGTTAAGTCGAAGGCAACTGGACTTGGTGTATTTTGTGTACCATGACCTGGATGACTGAGAACCTTCACAGACATACTCAAGTAAAGTTTGTTAAAAGTGTCCTTCAGTACAGAACTTGAGTAAATATTTCAACAGTACCAGATTCTCTGTTTGTGCAAAAGGACATTTGTTCGGTCAGTCTTGTTTTTAATGATGGAAATAAAATCTGATGTAACTTGTTTTTCAGCTAAAACTCACCTGGAGGCAAAATAAAGGACCCAGGTCTGATTCAGCTGACGGAGAAGGACGTGTACTTATACACACATATATATGGTTTCAGGGTTTCAGGGTTTCGGTCTGTTGTTTGGACAAACCCAGACATTGGAAGACGTCACTTTGGACTCTGGAAAACTAGGATGGACGTTTTTCATTATTTTCTGACATTTCATACACAAACCATCGGATCAGTTTATCGAGACAATAACATGAAATCAGACAGATGAGCAGATAATGGAAACAGTCTCGGTCGTAGCTGGATGAAGTCCGAGCATCGGTCTAATTAGCCCGGACCGGTTCTCGTCGGGCCCCGGACTCCTGGCCAGTCGCCCTCCGCTCGGTGAACCCAGCCGTGTTACTGCCCCCCCGCCTTTTCATCAGCAGCTTTTTCTACCACTAATTTCCTTTTGCCAAAAGCTCCACGGTGCCTGGAACATTTTAAAAAGAGGATATTGCTCCAGATTTCATCACTTTAATTAGTTGAGATGAAATAAAAGAGCTGAATATGAGGATTCTTCGGAGCCGGGCTGAGGACGGCAGCGGTCAGCGGTCCTCGTTAGCCTGCAGAGAAAAGCCCGAGGAACGCTCACACTTTACTCATTTCCATCTCGTGAAGACACCTTTTAATCTGATCTCAGGTCAGAGAACTTTGCTTTGTGAGCACTGATCTGAAAACCATTCTGAAAATGAATAAACCAGTTTGACAGATTTTTGTGCAAAAAACACTATTTAGGAAAATAAATAAAACTGGACGGATCTGAATAATCTGATCTGAAAGTAATGTTGAGGAGGTCAAAGGTCAGAGGTCACATTAACTCCAGCAGCACAGAACAAACGCTTGTGTCTCTTGAGTGAAACTGGCTCTATAGAAGTTAGAATCCGGAGAAAAACTTTTTTATAAAATAACAACACGAATATTAATAATGATAATAACAACAAGAAATCTGACTGTCCCATGTTAATATTAGTTAGTTTGAATGTAAATCAGTTTTCATGCTGCTGAATATCTGATATATTTGCTGTGTAAATGTTTCTCTTTACTGTGATTAAATGAATGACAGCATATTTTAAATCCTTAAAGAATTTTCATGTAGCGAAACATTAACTCACAGGCAAATGATGTATTTCTGAGAAACTTGTTCTGGAAACAGTCACATTTCTGCAGATACGAGACGATGAAATAATCAGAGAAATAAAAGGGGAAAAACTGCATCAGTAGGTTTTGAACCTCAGTCGACCACATGGTGGCGCTGTGACTGTGAGGAACTGTTGTTCTCTGAGGTAAAAATGAACAAGTTTAAAGAAAATATATTTAAAAGATGCAAAAATTGACACAAATGCTTGATTGTTGCAAAAGAAAAACAAAAATATCAAGTTCAAAACTCAGACAGCAAAGAAAAGTATATTCTTCTAAAAACAAGATGAGGTTCCAGAGGTTCTTCAGACACACTCCAAACATCTTGAAGAGCTTTCATATGTTCTTGAGCAGGTTCAGGAGGCTTGTCAGGAGTTTCCAGGAGGAGGTTCCTGTGGCTCTAGTTTCTCCAGGAGATTAAACTGTTGCCTGGATCTTGAGGTTAAAGGTTCTTCAGGAGGTTCCAGAGGTTCTTCAGGAGGTTCCACACTGTAAATCATTGCAGCCCTGTTTAGTTATGTTCGCTAACTGTTTCTCTTTAACTCGAGCTCTGACAAGTTTTGGATTTTGAACTCGGCTGTTCTAGTTTTCGAAAGTTAAACTTACATTAAGTCATTGTCTTGACTATTTTAAATTTTTGTAAGCTCTGTCCAAGTTGACTCAACTTGCCTTTGTAAGTTATCTGTAGAAAAAAGAGAGACAAGAAAAATGGCGGGAGAATGGGGTTTGGAGGTAGAGAAAAAAAAGGGTGTGGCCATATTTGAATCCCTAATAAAATAGGGCCACTTTGAGGTGAATGAGAAAGGACGGAGGGCGGAGGGAGACTGTGTCTGTGTCACAGCCTTCCAACTGAGGCGGAGTGATACAGGTTAACCGACTGTGTTAAAATGTTAGCTTGTCTTCCTTGAGTTTGGATGCTGTAACTTCAATAGAGTTACCTCTGTACGTTAACCTGACGTCGTGCTTATTAACAGCCTGGAAAGACTAAATACTTGGCCTTGATGTTAGCTTAAAGTTTCATACATGACTCATGGTGACTTAACGTTAATCAGTCGTGCTTTTGACAGATGCAAAAAACTGTGAAAATACAAGCACTTAGGGTTTGTTTGAAATGTGTCCGCAATATTAAATTAATTTTGGGAAGAGAGATATAACATCAGCTACAATGAATGAAAATGAAAGTGAAACCAGGCGCAGGCTCGGAGGCAGCTTTGTGGCTGCGTTAAAACTCACATGGCTCATTTGTATATAAAGGCTACGTAATGTTGATCGCAAATTAAATAGGCCAACAAACCCCTGCAAGTGTATCCTCAAATTTTCTGAACCCTATTAGTTTCAATGTCAGCTATATGTGAAGAAATCAACAGTGTTTGTAGGCGAATTATTGATTTATGTAATTTTATTTCTCCACCCAACAAACAAGCTCGTAGCTGTTTAGTCTGCACTTTAGATCAGACTGTTCTGTTCATGTTTTATTCTTTGTCCATGAAAGAATAATGAAATGGTAAAATACATTTTGGGGTCAGTTTGTCGCTAACAAATACAGATAATGCACACATTATTATTATTTAACAAATACCACGAGTGTATGTGTCAAAAGACTGACTTGAGTGTTGTGGAGATAAACGCCCACTTTTCCATCCACTCATTACTGGATAAGTAGCACCAGGTGTCAATCCACATAACCCCATCTGAAAAATGATCACAGAACAACGGGTGTTCAAGCTTCAGAGAAAGACATGACTCCAAATTACAATGAGCTTGTTCTTTAAGAATAACAGTATTGAAATGTTTGGTCTCGATGCACTTTTCCGACAGAGCTTCTTGAAGACTTCCAGGTTCTTCAGCAGGTTTGGGAGGCTGCACACAGAGGTTCTTGTCTTCTGATGCTGTTCCACAGGATTCCAGGCCGGATGATCGAGGTCATTACGGTCACACCCAAACATGCTCCACTGATTAAATCTATATTTAGTCCGTTCAGGTGATCACGCTGCTTTGAGGTCGACAGGCGTCAACAGATTCATCCTTTCATAACAGAAGTCAGTTGTGACAAAGGCGTCGATTAGTTGTTCCTGCTCAACACGCTGTGATGATAGAAGAGATCAGGTGGAGCTCGCCACCGCCTCGCCCTCCAAATCTCTTTATGCAAATAATCTCACAGCCTGAAGGCTTCGTTCTCACGTCTGCTTCTTTTTTTTTTTTTAACAGTGTTGTATGAATGTTTTCCTCAGCAGCTTCATCACAGAACACGTCTCTGTTACGGCATTCCTGATTCCTGCTGTCGCCCCGTCCTTCCTCCTCTGTCGGGCTTTATAAAAAGGGTTTGGTTTATTGTTCGTAGGCTGCGGTTTGCTGATGGAATCATTAAATTAACTAAAGTGAAAGCAGCTCCGGTTTGTGTATCAGAACCAGGAGTTTATTGTTTAGTTGATGAACCTGTAAATGTCACGTTTTCAGACCTGTTTCAATCTGTGTTCTTGTCTGTTCTTGTGCTCTCATTGAGAAACGTCGTCCTCAAGTTTAGTCTAAATTCCAGAAGTGACCTTGTCGGTTTTACCCATGATGCTTTGTGAGCTGACAACTCTTATTGTGGCACAGAATAAAGTTTAAGATTTTTTAGGTGAGAAATGAACCATTTAGATTTTGAATATGTGTAAAATGATGCCTGTGTGATTATTTGCTCTGATGTTTCTGGAGACGTGACGAGTATGTGCTTCTTCTATGGCATCATATGATTTGTTGTCACATGAAGTTATTTTTTTGAAAAGAAAACTATGCATACTGTCTTTCTGTTCTTGGGACTTCCGCAATTATTTTCACAATAAAAGTGAAGAGATTCTTCCTCTTGAATGAGAAGTGACCACTAGGTGTCCCAGTGAGTCAACATACCTGCCGTCCTGGAGCTGAAACACCTGAATGAGAAGCAGCCTTGAGTTTTGGACAGAATTTGGCTTCAGTGTGAAAACAGCTTGTGTGACCTGTTTGTCTCTGTCACTGTCTCACAGCCTCATCAGTCTCTGTCTGTGGAGTCAGAGTGTCCACGTCCCTGCCGGACGCTGCTGGGCCTCAGAAGCTGGTTTGTCCTCATGTCTGACACAGCGGGTAAAGAAAAGGTCGAAGCGGCAGGTGATGAACCAACGTAACAGAGTTGACATGCAGCTTCTACAGAGATGCAGTCGTGACCTTTTGACACAGAAGCCCCACAGTTCTCCTCCTCTCTGAACCCCGAGCAGCTTGTAGACAGTCGGACGGATGTTACCTCCTCCTTTACAGACATTTTGCTCTGTTTCACTCAGGGAAACTTTTTGTTCATTTTTATTAAAGAGGTGTTTTTTTATTGCACTTGTTAGATTTGTTTCACTCAGTAAATATTTTCTGTCTGTGGTTGGAACTGGTTCTTCAGCTTCTTCCGATCAGCTGATATCTGGAGAATCAGGCCGCGTTTTCACTCCTTCCTGAAAACAGTTTCTCACTTTGTTCTTTTTCTTATTTGCATTAGTTTGTAGTCTTTAGTTGTTTTTGTCTTTAAATTATTGATTGTTGATTGTTACCATTGTAAAAACATCAGAAGCATCAGACCTGCACAGGTTAATAATGTTTCCAGTCTTCAGTCATTGATTAGATTGTAGTTTAACAAAAGTTTTTTGTACAAAAACAGTTAAATACACTTTTATTTCCATCCTTTGTTGTTGCTGAAATTCTTCAGTCGTTTTGATTAAAACCATCATCAGTATTTAATTGTCCAATTGAACATGGATGTTCTGAACTGAAAATCCTTTATCATTTAATACCCAAACAAAAAAGAGAAATGAAAGAGAAATGAAGTCAGTTTCTTGTTGAATGAACACCGCTGTTCCTCTGGTCCGACTGTAATACCTGGTGTAACACCTGGTGGTAACGCTGTGCTTTAAAGGGTTAATCTGGGCCTCAGACTCAGCAGCGTCTGTCTCTCATTCCAGCGGCGAGTTCATACCAGAGGCGTCGAAGTACGGCAGGTCAGAGGGGTCAGATCTGCAGAAGAGATACCGGCAGCTGCAGGAATCCAGGCTCAACTTCGACACATCGGCCAACATATGAAGGACAAGGATACTCTAAATATCAAGGATACTCTAAATATCAAGGATACTCTAAATATCAACAAATCTTACTAGTCAAGTCAGACCCGGTCCTGGTGTCACCAGAAAACTGTTCAAAAGTCAATTATTAGTTTTTTAAATTAGATTTATTAATTAAATTTAAAAATTCAACTTTTAAAAAATGGTTGAATGTCTCAGCTTGATTTAAACATAAAAGACACGTCTGGTGATGTTCAATAGTTTTCATTAAATCTCATGTTCAAACCAACATCACCTGTCTGACTTCCTGTCTGAGTCTCTCGGCTGATTGGTTCCTACTAAAGACATAAATCTTTAAAAACACCTCACAAATATAGTTTCAAGTTTAAACAAAGCTTCAGTTTCCTCAAACAGCTGCTCGCTGTGGTTTTCATCAGACAAACAGGAGGAAGCAGTTCATGTGTTGGGGACTATTTTCAGCGGCGGATGAATCCACATTTGGTCTCTAGTGAGTCTTTGTGTTTGTGGGATTGAGTCCAGATAAACGACAGTGTGTGAGTTCATGATGATGAAGGAACAACAGTGAGACTCAGTGAGGAGGTTTAATGGACACAGAGGACGAAGACAGATCAGACAGAGACACAGAGGACGAAGACAGATCAGATCAGAGACACAGAGGAGACACAGAGGATGAAGACAGATCAGACTGAGACACAGAGGACGAAGACAGATCAGACTGAGACACAGATGAGACTTGTTCGCTGCTGGTTTGAGTCTGAACATGAGATTTAATGATAAGAGGAAAAACAGAATAGTAAGACGTCTTTTTTAAAAACAACAAACGGGCCGTTGAACCTGCAGTTCAGTTCTATCCAGAGTCCCAGAGAACCAGGACCCTGAAACGAACTCACCTAAAAGGAATGCAGTCATTTTTAATCTTATTAAACACAGCTGTGCTTTTCCTGCTATGACGAGACGAAACGTCTGCTGTGAATAAAAGTCTGTTATCCTGCTGTTTACTGATCTGTTAGCAGGACACGAAGAAGTACACAGATGTTTTGCTCAAGTAAAAGCAGTAACACAACAGTGTACAAATACTCTGTTGACAGTAAAAGTCCTGCATTCAAAATTTTACTTGAGTAAAAGTACGAAAGTATTGGCATCAAAATATACTTAGAGTGCCAAAAGTGAAAGTACTCATTATGCAGAATGACCCATTTCAGAATAATATATGTGATATTATTAGATTATAATTATGAAGGGATTCATGTGTTCATCACTTTAATGATGCAGCAGGTGAAGGTGGGTTCTTCTGGGCTTGTTCCTTTAGAGCTTCTCCAGGTTCACCCAGAACTCACAGGAGGGGTTATATATCTCATCTGGCCTGGAAACACGACAGGATCGATCAATTAGAGTAGAAGTACAAAGATGCAGAAAACAGACATATTCAAGTAAAGTAGAAATATTCAAAATTGAACAGTACTTTAGTAAATGTACTTAGTTCCATGACTGTCTGTTAGGATGAGTTCGATGCATCTTGGTAGAACAAAATAAATGAATTAGCAGATGATGTTGGCGACGCTCAGCTGATCTGAAGCTGAGCTGATGGACGATCAGAGGGAAGTGATGCTGCTCACAATCACAGTGTGTGAATCATCACTGGACAAACAGCTCAGTTCAATAATTCACTTTTCTCCTGTGGAAGCATGAATTATTGAGTCTGGAGACAGTGAAGCGGCTCAGCTGAATATTCCTGCTCTCATCAGCTTCTCTCGTCTGACACGGAAGGAGGTCGACGGTTTGAACTGAGCTGACAAACAGATTTTTACCTGCAGATACACGAACATCGACGAACACACACTGAGCTTCAGGAGATTTTCCAACCATAAAGTTCACGAATGGTCAGTGATGGAATGTAACTAAGTACATTTACTCAAGTACTGTTTGTAAGGACAAATTTGAAATACTTTACTCGCGTCTTTTCTTTTTATGCTACTTTTCACTAATTCACTACATTTATCTGACAGTTTCAGTTACTTTACATGTGAAGAGTTTTATCTAATATGATGTTTTCTTATCAATATATTTGCTGCTTTTCCTTTGACCGATCTGAATGTGTCTGTAATAGTTTGGAGCTTTGAACTGTTGCTTGGACCAAACCAACATTGTGAAGGTGTCACTTTGGGCTCTGATCTATGATTGAACACATTTAATCATTTAGTCACAAATGTTGTAATTTAGTAGGATATAAATATGGGTATTTACTTGATGCTGACTTGCTCCATGAAGCTGAACGACCCACGACTAGTTTCTGCTCTGAAAAGTTTTACACAGATTTTTTGCAAATCTTTTTGAGTAAGTGTCCAGTTTCCCTCTTTTTCTCAGAGCATCTCTCAAAATCTGAAACGTGGTGTAATATTTATTACATCTGCTGATTCCAGGATTGATTGTTTTGTATTTTGAACATCGTGAACTTGTGTCGGCACGTTTGTACTTTGTGAAACCAGTTAACTCAAACAGCAAATGTTACTATACGGGAGCTATAAAGTCACACGGTGATGCCTTTCTGTACCGTCTCTGTGACAACGGCAGCAGGAAGCGTTTGTTTGCATCAGCAGTAACTTAATACAGAGCTCAGTGAACAGATGGGCTTCAATCACTGACATTTAATTATGACCAAAGTATTGTGAAGAACATGCGGCAGTGTTTCTCTGGGAAGGAAATTTGACTCCAGTACAAGAAATGTGGACACAGCGACAATAAAATCTAATATAAATCCTCTGAACTGTGGTTTATTATGAGAAGAATCTTCAGAAGTTCAACATTGAGCCTTTCGTGCAGAGTCTGTTGTGCATTTGACTGTGTAGCTGTTAAACTCAGTGAGACTCAGATAAAAAGCTGCTCTGACGTTCCTGTAATGAAACTGAAGCATCTGCACACGCTTCCTCTCTCATCTTCACACGAATCGCTAATAAAGTGTCACAATCATTTCATCACACCCGACCCTGATGAAACACAAACTACAAAGGGAAGTTTTAAAATTATAATGTTGCGCATTAGCACTCACTGAATATTTCCTTTCTCTTTAACCGGATGCATTTTAATCAGACACACTGCATTAATTTGCATTTTCTGCAAACTCCTCTCACTCGGAGGAGAAGAGTTGGACGTGGACGGCATGAAGTCACAGTCAAGGTTTCAATGAAGACATTTAATCCTCTGACAGAGTCTGAGATGATTTCACTCGTCTGCTACTCTTTTATTTATCACTGCTGTTTTTTAATGCTTTTTCCACTTTTATCCAAGTCTTTATTTCTGCTCTTGTACTGTCAGTTTACAATAACCTGATTTGCTGATGTGTGATGTTTCACCTGTCACACATGAACATGGTGAATAAAGAATCCGGGTCCTCGTGTCCAGGCTCTTTAATCACATTAACATCCAGGTTGTACATGAAGGGAACAGTTCTCTCTCTCTCTCTCTCTCTCTCTCTCTCATGTGGATGCAGGCTGAAGCAGGTCAGACACCCAGGATTAATCTTCCACAGTCGAGCTGTCAGCCGGCGGCCCGGGCAGACCGAGCCGGGCCCCGGGGCCTCACGGGACCCCTGGAGGGCCCGGAGGGGAGGGAGCCCCACAGCAGCTCCTGTACATTTATCTGCACAGCAACTCTTCAAAGTTCAGAGCCACAAGAACAAAGCAGGAGATAAGATGAAGGTGGTCGATCAAAACGCGCTTCAGGAAATGATGTAAGAAGCGATTCAGTGATTTCAGACTGTGGCAGCACTTTGTGGACTCACAGCTATTAGTCACATATAAAAAGTCATTTTAATTGTAATCAGGGTTTGAAGAATGAACGCTTCACACCTTGGCACAGCCTGGTGCCCTTTTTATTTCTTCTCCCCTCAGACAACCTGAGTTTGCCACTGTTCAGACATCTGGAACCGGACGAGTCCTCCACAGTCCTTCTATAAAACCCGGCTCGTCCTCCTCCCTCGGGCCGGACGCTGCGACGTGAACCTGACGACGTTCACTTCAGTTCATGTATTTATTCTCATATACACGACACTTGACTTCAGTGACGACGTCATCGACAGTGACATTCTTCATTGTCAGGCAATGTTTAACCAGCATGTATAAAAATTTTGCAGCCTGTAAACGTTGTGTAAACGTTGTGTAAACGTTGTGTAAATGTTGTGTAAAGAACGAGCCCCTGGTGGGATGAGCTCAGCGAGCAGCCGGCTGGACTCTGGACAGGAAGAAGGTCACAGACTTGACCCAGTGACTGAACTGAGTCCAGTTCATCCGGGACCCGGTTCAGTGTTGTGTACACAGTCCTGTTACCATGACAACAGGAGCCATGTTGCGTGTCCGTAATAATTTCCGCTGGCTTTTGCTTCGGCTCTGACTCTGATTAAACTCCAGGAGTGACTTCACTGCGAGAGACTGGACTCGTGGATCAAACACTGCGTCACCACATATTATATGTAATTACATGAACTCAGTGGTTCTATGTAAAAATGCAGCTTCTGTCTCTTCAGTTAGTTCAGTTAGTGAGGAATTAAAGATTAAAGACAAATGGAGCAAAACACGGAGAAGTTTGCACGAGAGAAGATGACGATGACAATATAATATAATGTACAAACACAAAGGTTGAGGTTAATGTTTCTGATGGAAAAGAAAAAAAGTTTCACAAATGATTGTAAAAGCTACAGATACATTTTCAGGCCCTTCAGCTCTGACGTTATGATGAAGTGTTTGTTCTGATGAGTGAAACATGAGAGGCAGTGAATTCAAGTTGTACATTTTTTAAATGGCTTCCAGGAAGTCTGATCAACAGATTAAATAAAGGTTTATCAGACACTGAAACGATGCACCGAGGTTTAAAGAACTATCAAGTTTTTAACTTGGCCACAATGATTTTATCATCGTCACCATCTGCAGATAAACAGAGGTTTACCTGAAATCATGTTGTGTTTTGCATCATCAGACAAAGACGTTCAGCTTATTTGCAGTGAGTCTGTGTTTTGTTGCCAGAACCCTCTGAGTCCGGACCGACTGCGCCCACGCAGACAGACCCTGACCCTGGTTTCATGTCAGTCGCCTGTCAGGCTTCTACGTGCAGATCCAACACGGTCAGGTCAGGTGAAGCCAACGCTCTGCCTGCTGCTCAGTCACACTGGTGTTAGAGCGCCATCTGATGGTTGCTCTTCAGTTATACTTCATCATACTTTGACTGAAGTAATCTGAGTACTTCTTCCACCACTGGTCTTTTTGCCTGAAGTGAAAATTTAAACGTAGCTGAAGTTAATGAGCAGCAAGATGCTCGAAACTAAAACCTTCCACAGTTAGAAGTGAATGAACGTGAATGTACCAGTTTACCATGAAATCCAAACAGCAGCGATACCACACAGCGAATCAGCACCAAGGAAACAGGCTGATCCTGATCCTGATCCAGATCCTGATCCTGATCCAGATCCTGATCAGGGTCCACAACCAGAACCTGACCCTGATCCAGATCCAGATCTTCCTACATGCCTCCACTCCTACGACAGTCGCAGACTCTTTACGGCAGCAGCTCTGACAACATGGCGGCTGCGGCTCAGGGTCCCGGTCCTGACGAGGTTTTGATGGAGAATCAGGGTCCAGCAGCGGGGACAGACAGCGGGAGCCCGGCAGCTGCTGCCCGGGACAGACCGGTGTGTCTGATCGTTCTGGGAATGGCGGGATCCGGAAAGACCACCTTCGTTCAGGTGAGTTAGCGGCTAACGATGCTAACGATGCTAACGATGCTAAGAGCATGAGTTAGCTTCTTCAGTCAGAAACAAACTGAGACAGTTAGCTGCTTTTAAAGACCCGTTTGTCTCCAGGTTCTTATCAGTCAAGAGTGGAAATGATAGAAACTAAGATGTAAATCTGCTCCTTTGTTAGTTAAAACTCACTATGAGCTGTTTATAACTGTCGGTTATTACAAATGAACTAAAACCTCAGTAATGAACCTTTGGTCACATTCTGTGTTTCTTATTATTGAAAAGATCAAACCAGCTGTAAATGAATCTACAAACAAGTGTCATCAGTGTATTCAAGCCTGAACCAATGAGACAGTTTTCAGAGACACACAAACACATCGGGTTTCATCTTTTTGTGGGATTTGTTGTCAATAAGAAAAATATGAGACATCAGCAGCTTTTTCCTTCAACTCCTCCAAGAATCTTCTCATTCAGAGGCCAAACTGTGACGACAGAAATATGTGGGAACATGTAGGTAGACATGAGAGGAGAGTCCGGATCCACGAGCAGCTTCAGGTGTCAACTGATCACATGACCTCCTCTCCGACATGGACAGAAGGACAGACAGACAGAGAGAGAGAGGAGAGAGACAGACAGTCAGAGAGAGGAGAGAGACAGACAGTCAGAGACAGACAGAGAGAGGAGCGAGACAGGCAGACAGACAGAGAGAGGAGAGAGACAGACAGTCAGAGACAGACAGAGAGAGGAGAGAGACAGGTAGACAGACAGAGACAGACAGAGAGAGGAGAGAGACAGGCAGACAGAGACAGACAGACAGAGAGAGGAGAGAGACAGACAGACAGACAGAGACAGACAGAGAGAGGAGAGAGACAGACAGTCAGAGAGAGGAGAGAGACAGACAGTCAGAGACAGACAGAGAGAGGAGCGAGACAGGCAGACAGACAGAGAGAGGAGAGAGACAGGCAGACAGAGACAGACAGAGAGAGGAGAGAGACAGGCAGACAGAGACAGACAGACAGAGAGAGGAGAGAGACAGGCAGACAGAGACAGACAGACAGAGAGAGGAGAGAGACAGGCAGACAGACAGAGACAGACAGAGAGAGAGAGACAGACAGACAGACAGAGAGAGGAGAGAGACAGGCAGACAGACAGACAGACAGAGAGAGGAGCGAGACAGGCAGACAGAGACAGACAGAGAGAGGAGAGTCCAACAGTCCACCTGTCGGCTCTGATGCACCTGTAAACAAACGTGACAGACGAACCTTCTCGATGAGGGTTGTCAGGTTGTGTGTTATTGTTAATCCTTCTGTCAACCTTAAAAGAACCACCGTCGTGTCTCTTGTATGAAAAGCGGCTCTCTGTTTTGACCTCAGTGTTTTTTCTTCCCTCCAGAGGCTGACGGCTCACCTTCACTCTCTTAAAGCTCCTCCATACGTCATCAACCTGGACCCCGCCGTCCACGAAGTGCCCTTCCCCGCAAACATCGGTGAGCGGTCGGCTCTGTTTCCTGGACCAACGTGTATTTGGCAGTTGAAGAGAAAAATGAACGGTGTCCTGTGGTGGTCAGTGTTTTGTCCTTCAGTCTGTCTGTCCTCTGTCCTCCAGACATCAGGGACACCGTGAACTACAAAGAGGTGATGAAGCAGTACGGCCTCGGACCGAACGGAGGCATCGTGACGTCACTCAACCTGTTCGCGACGCGCTTTGATCAGGTGACTCAGTGTGACTCCACCTCCTCTGTGAAGAAATAACTAAACTAAAGCTGTGAAGCATCTAAATCTGAAATCAGTCTGGACTGTTTAAACTAAAGTACAATATTGAAGGTATTTTTGTTCAGTCTTCTTAAAATTGTTTTTGTAAAAATGATTTCATGAGAAATCTTAATTTCCCAGTTATTTCTGGCAGAATTAAAATTCAAGCTACACATATTTCATTTACCGCAAGTTATCCAGATTGTATCTGTTGAACTGTGTGCAACAGAAACTGAGAAGTGTGTGTTGATGTTCTTCAGGTGATGCAGTTCATCGAGAAGAAGCAGCAGAATCACAGGTCAGTATCAGCCATCGAGCTTCTATACGTCCTGTGGTTTTTGTTCTGTCAGTCTTGTTCTGTTTGACCACGTCAACATTTCCATCCTAATTCTTATCTAATGATCAGTTTCCTGTTCCCCGATTGGTCTTTTATTCCAGGACTAAAACAGTGTTATAACACAAACTCATAACAGCTCGTGAGTCTGATTGACAGATGTGTTTTTATATTATTCTCCATGCGTAACGCAACACTTCTATAACTCTCAGGATATTGAGGGGAGTATTTTCATCACGGCACATATAAATCATTTCGCTGTCTGCTTTACACTCAGTGGATCTCTCTGGTGTATTGTTGTGTCTGATGACCTTTGACCTCTGCAGGTACGTGCTGATTGACACTCCGGGTCAGATCGAAGTCTTCACCTGGTCGGCATCTGGAACCATCATCACAGAGGCTCTGGTACGTCTGCGCACCGGGCTGTTCGTTTGCTTCTTTTGTTGATAACGTGACAGTTTATATTCCACGTGTGTGTTTCAGGCGTCGTCCTTCCCCTGTGTCGTCATCTACGTGATGGACACGTCCCGCAGCGTCAACCCCGTCACATTCATGTCCAACATGCTGTACGCCTGCAGGTACGCTACCCTCACTGAGTTGTTCTGTTAATGACATTGTGTTCTCCGAGATCTACGAACACGGTGACGTCGCTAAAATGAAGTCGATGGAGTCAAACAAGCAGTCAGACCATCACACAGGATGGAAAGGAACCGCTCTGTTCTTTTTTCCATATGTTTTTTGTGATGTTGCAGGTTTCCCAGATCTCAGATGTTAACTTGGTGACAGTCATCATAACCAATAGAACCAACGGCAGCAGCTTTACAAAAGATATTGCATCAATGTTGTAACAAACAATACCTTTTAAATCTCTGTGAAAACACCAAGCAAACACTAGACTCTTACTCTTGAAATTAAGAAATGCAAATAATAAATGATTTCACAGTTTCGTGTGTAAAAACAAACCTTTTCTAATAACACTCAGACAGATTACTGCTTCAGTCGTGTGTATCAGCTGAGAGTGTTTGAAGGCAATGACGTTAGTTTTCCAGCAGGGGGAGCTAACAGCTACAAAAACTGATGTGTCCCAATTCCATACTACTGTAAGACTAAGTGCATACAGCATGTGTTATATACTAATGGTTCATAGTTTGCTGCTGTCTCAGTTGATAAAAACAAAACGTACGGAGCACATTGATCTGTAACAGACGTGGACGTCCAGCCGGGCAAAGACGAAAGACAAGGACAGAAGTCTGTATGTTTGTAATATGACAGCTTTATGTCTCACAGTCACTCAGATATGTTTCAGTTTCTCAGTCTCAGCTGATGCTTCTCTCCCTCAGTATTCTCTACAAGACCAAGCTGCCCTTCATCGTCGTCATGAACAAGGTGAGGTCACTTCCTGTCTGCTGTGTTGACTCATTGAATTATTTGTATTTTATCTTGTTAAGTTATTTCTCTCTTGTTGATTCTGTTTGTTCTTGTTTGTGCAGACTGACATTATCGACCACAGCTTCGCAGTGGAGTGGATGCAGGACTTTGAGGTTTTCCAGGATGCTCTGAACCAGGAAACCTCGTATGTGAGCAACCTGACGCGCTCCATGAGTCTGGTGCTGGACGAGTTCTACACCAACCTGAGGGTGAGAGGACGAGCACAGACCAGGGGCTGAATCACCGAAGGAGATTAACTCAGACTGGATCCACACTGAGCTGTCCAATATTTCAAACCAACCACACCAGTCATGTAGACCAGAGTGTTTTCATGAAGATCTCCTTCTGCACTGAAACACCTGACGATTGACCAATCAGATCATTGCAAATCATCAAAGCTGGTGTGGATGAGATGTTTGCAAGTTGTTGTAATCTGGACAAAATAAAAGAAGAACTCATGTGCATGTTCACTACTCAGCAGAACCCAGTGCTTTCAGTGAGGTGGATCTGTCCTGATAGTGTTGTCTCTGTCTGCAGGTGGTGGGCGTGTCTGCAGTGACAGGAAGCGGATTGGACGAGCTGTTCGTTCAGGTGAAAGATGCCGCTGAAGAGTATGAGAGGTGAGTTAGAAACTATTTCCAACCTGTTTCACTCATTCGTCACATCACATTATTTTCTATATGCAGGTACATGAACACACCTGATGTTTCTCTCACACTCTGAAGACTTGATGTCACATCACGTTAGAGCTGGACCTTCAATTACTAATTTCATTCATGTTGGTATGTTTGATAAATTCATTCCTTCATTTGGCTGCCAACAACAAAGTAACAAAGAATAGAGACATAAAACACAACCAGTTTGCTGTGTATGTCACACGTTGAGTCTGCATTGTTGCACCTACAGTGCAGCTTAAGGCATGTAATTATTCCAGTGTAACTCAGAGAGACAACATGACTCAAATGTTGGAGACGTGTCTGACAGAACTGAAATCTGAATCAGATTCTGAACCTTAATGAGATCTGTCTCAGGACTGAGGCCTGAAACTGATCAAAATAACCACTTGAGGTAAAAGTTACAACTTTAGAGATAATTGTACTTTGCTCTAAAGGGAAGGTTTGATGTTGGTTTAAAAATGGTTTTGTCAAGGTTAGTGCTCATATATGGAATCTGTACTACTGGATCATTTAATTACAATATTTAGAGATGTGAGGTCGTTTGGAAGCTTAACAGACGAATACGATGAGATGATCCATCCGACCTTGTGATTCAGAGAGTAAAGATGAAAACAGTGATAAACACACTGTGATAACTCGATAGGCTGAAAGTGATGGAGGGAAATATCAGTGTGAAAACTCCAGGATGACTGCTTCTCTTCTCATATTTAAAACCAGATGTCAGGTCTGTTGAACTCTAATTCCTCCTCAGGTAAATACTGAACTTGGACAAACTGCCTTGCACAGTCTGAAAGAAAAGAATTACGGAGGATTTTAAAACTTGAATGTCTCATCCCTCTGACTGATTTTCAACTTTTCCCTTTGACCATATTTAGTGAAGTGTGTTTGTCTCTGATGCTGTTTGTGTCTTGTTTGTCTGGTTATCCTTGTTTTTCTTCCTTTGCTGTACTCGAAGGACATCTTGAGATTTCCTGATTAAATAAAGGTTATGTGTTTATTTGTGTGATGGACTGAACTCTTCCTCCTCCTTCCTCAGGGACTATCGACCCGAATATGAACGACTCCGCAAACAGCTGGTGAGTGTGTTTGTGTGTGTTTTCTCTCTTTGTTCTTTCGTCTCATGTCTCAATGCTTTAACTGACTTCCTGTCCATCAGACGGAGGCTCAGAGTAAGAAGCAGCAGGAGCAGCTGGAGCGGCTCAGGAAGGACCTGGGAGCTGTCGACATGATGACCAAACCTACAGGTAACTGACTGATCCGGAAAAGAAAGTACAAAATAAAATGTTTTTATTGCTCCAGTTAAACCCACATATCTGACGGAGAGCTGAATCCAAAGTTGGTTGTGCTGTATTTTATTGTTGTATTTTGCTGATTGACTTCCTGTCCACAGAGGAAGCTGACATCGCTGGACCCAGTGACCTCATCATGATGCGTGGTAACCCTGACGAGGAGGAGGAGGAGGAGGACAGCGACACGGACGACATCGACCACAGCGGTGAGAAAAGAAACCCGACCAGCTGTTTCTGCACTAAAAAACACAAATATACGCTGTAAGAAACAAACAAAAATAAATGTATTGCTGTGTAAATAATATAATTCTAATCTTTTTTGTAGCCACGGAGGAGAGTAAAGAGGCCGACGCCTTTGGAAACTTCCTGATTGAGAGGAAGGAAGTGGTTCAGGTCCGAAACAAAAAGTGCGCGATGCCTGAGGGACCCTGACCTTTGACCTCTACGGTCTGACCTCTCACTCTGTCAGGAAGAAAAGAAAAGACAGAGACTGAATGAAGGTGAGGGAGATGAGAAGCAGCCCATCTGTTTCCCTGTGCCGGACACAGACTATCACCTGGAACAGATACTGTGGAAGTTTGGTCGATTCTTCCATCGGTGGTGTTTTTCCTCAGATGTTCAGATATGAAGTCTGAAGTGTTTGAGCTGAACTTCCTGTCTGATCAGGTGACTCTGACCCTGTGACCTCAGTGAAGCTGCTCCTCAATGTTTCTCCTTCCCTAAAAACAAAAAGAAGTTATATTTTTATATCAGAAGAGACTCTTCTATTCTGTTTTTCTTGTTTTTCATTGCTGTCGACTTTTGTTCATAAAAGCACTGAAAGGATTCTTGATCTGCAAAATAAAAGTGAGCTTTTAGTTCAAAGATGGTTTTAATTCAGGCTGCGGTTTGTGACGTTTCCCACCACTTGTACTCTTCCAGCTGTTCTTCAGCCCAAACTTAGCATCGTGCTTTTATCATTACTCACTTCAAACAGGTTGCAGCTCACACACTAGTTCTCACGTAGAGATGAGTTGTTACTGAATATTTACAGCCACGAACTGCAGGTTTAACTTTTTATGTAACTCATTGAAGAGCTGCTGAATCCAAACACAACGCTCCAAGATCAGTTGGTTTGAGATTAACGATCATGAAGTGAATTTATAGTTTTAGATACAAGTTTATAAAAAAAACTAAAAACTGTTTAAAACGCATAAATAAATCTAAGATAGATTTAAGTATCCAACGCTAACAGAACAACATCTCTGTGAACTGTGCTAATTTGTTGGCTCCAGCTGGTTGAAAGTGAAGAGTCCGATCAGTCGTGCAGTGAAGTGTTGATTCAGCTGTGGGATCGTTCTGGAGGACGTGGTTTGTGGGGCTGTGAACTGTGTTGTGTTATACTGACGGGCGTCGCTGTTATTTTGTCCACTCCATTTAAATCAGCGGTGGTTGACTGAATGACAGAAACGGCTCTTTGAGTGGAAGAAAATAAACTCCCACACTCTTCATTAAATGAACCATGTTTTGATCGTCGGCAGTGCTTCTCTTTGTTCTCTGGTGTTTCTGATGGGATCGATCGATGTGTTTTCTTCTTGTGTTTGTCTTCATTCATGTCTGAGCTCTGTGAATGGATTGAGATTCTCCGCCTGCCGACCATCTGCCAACACTCTGCCGACACGCTCTGTTCTCTCGCCTACACGCCTGCTGAAATCCGGCAGCGTGGTCGGACTGAAGAGCGGCTGAGTCACTTTCCACTCGCTCCTCAAACCACTACCTACATTTACTCATTGTGAAGTACAAGTGTGAGCTGCTCGTACTTCAGTCTCTTATTTTTGTGCAACTTTCTCCATAATATCTCAGAGGGAAATATTGTACTTTTTACTTCGCTACATTTATCTGACAGCTTTAGTTACTTTACAAACCAAACAATCGATGGAGAAAAGAATCAGCAGATGAATCCAGAATGAAAAGAATCATTAGTTTCAGTCCTGAACAAAATAGTTCAAAATGAGCTCCAACAGGAAAAAATGCTGCTTTTACATGAATGAGGAGGAAAAATCCTGTGATGAATAGAAATGTTACTGCCACAACATGCAGGGATGTTTCAGACAGATGAGTTTCAGAATGACTCCGTGCTCAAAGCCGGTTCCAGAAAGAAACTCTTCACTCAGAATATTATTCTCCAAAATGTGGACTCACTGTCGGCATGCAAAATAAAAACTGTACATATGAGCTGAATGGTATATATTCATTACTGAGTTTTCATTTTTAAACCAGACTTATACAATGAGGAAACATTCGGCTTCCCCAGACCCGAGAGCGTAAATGAGTAACTGTGGTTGTATGTTTGTGTGATGTATTGAATGCAAGTAAAGACAATGAAGTTTAGAGAACTACAGAAACTCGTGCATCATTTTCTGTTCTGTAAGTTTGATTTTATTCAAAACATTTAGAAAACTAATGTGCAAAACTCTTCAAACAGCATGTGCTAATAGATGAAATCTGCAAGACAAACAAGGACTGTCTGTCTCTCTGTCTGTCTGCCTGTCTGTCTGTCTGTCTGTCTGTCTGTCTCTCTGCCTGTCTGTCTGTCTGTCTGCCTGTCTGTCTGTCTGTCTGTCTGTCTCTCTGCCTGTCTGTCTGCCTGCCTGTCTGTCTGCCTGTCTGTCTGTCTGTCTGTCTGTCTGTCTGCCTGTCTGTCTGTCTGTCTGCTCACCGTCTGTTTCTCAGGTGAGTTTCTGGAAGTCTCCGCCTGCAGCAGCAGTGACTCACCTCCGCTGACATTCAGCCCACACTGTTGTCTGTTCCCTCCTCTCCTCCCTCTCTCTCTCTCTCTCTCTCTCCTCCCTCTCCTCTCTCTCTCTCCCTCCTCTCTCTCTCCTCTCTCCCTCTCCTCTCCCTCTCTCTCTCTCCTCCCTCTCTCTCTTCTCTCTCTCTTCTCTCTCTCTCTCTCTCTCTCTCTCTCCTCCCTCCCTCTCTCTCTCCCTCTCTCTCTCCTCCCTCTCTCTCTCCTCCCTCTCTCTCCCTCTCTCTCTCCTCCCTCTCTCTCTCCTCCTCCTCCTCAGTGGGCTGCAGACACGACCAGAAACAGAAGCGCTCGGAGTCACGACGCCTCGCCGACACAAATAAGCTCACGGCCGTTGGCTGAGAGTCAGGTTCATTCACACTGAAGCTGAGCAGGACTCACACTGACAAACTGCTCTCGACTGGTTTGAACTGGCAGCTACGTGACTCTTCCAGTTCACGTTCGTCTCTGCAGCTCGTTGCTCATCAAACCTTTTTATTTACCCAGAGAAGGTTCAGTAGTATTGAGTGACGACGCTCACCTGGAGCGGGTGGGTCTGACCTGATGCCGCAGCTCTGTAAACGTCACTGTGTGGAACTCATCAGGATCATTTTGATGGAAGAGCAGTGGGATGAATGATTCGTTGAATCCAACTGAACTTTATAATGACACTGATAAGAAAGTGGATTCGACCAGCAGCCTCCCAGTCTCAGGCCTGGTCCCGGCGGTCTCTGCTGGTTCTCGTGGTTCAACCTGCTGCTCGTTCAGGTTCAGGAAACACACAGACCGACCTCTGACCTCCCTCCCCTTCATCTGTCCAATCAGCTGCTGCTTCCAGCTCCAACGTCGTCACGCTGCCGACCAGTGGACATTTTGTCTCAGAGTTCAAACATGAAAACAGTTATTCTATTTAATCATCGTTGCAGTTTTTAGGTCTTTCTAAAGGCAAAGTGTCGCCATTCTCGTTATCTTGACTGAACGATTTTTCTGACAAAAGCAGTGACGCACCTCAAAGCAGCTGAGCTTCACAAATCACAGGTGACTGAGATGAACTTATAATAATAAACAGTAATTTGTACGATTCTACACAATGACTCGTTGTTTGCAGTGTGTTTCTGTCATGAGCCTGTACAGCGAAGTGCAACGCTGCCTGGGAGTCTGAACTCAGGGCAACAACTACCTGAATGATAATGAGACGTGAGGAATCACTGCGAATCATGTTCTGTTGCTCAAATAACAAAAAGTTCAAATGTTTTTACAAACGCTTTTGACAGAGGCTTTTTCAGTGACATCATCACACACACACACATACACACACACACACATACACACACACACACACGCCTCAGCTGTTCTTGATGTCTTTCATCCATCTCACCTCAGTTAACAAATTCATGACTTTTCTTTCTTTCTCTCTTTCTTTCTTTCTCTCATTTACTTTCTTTTCGGTCATGTTTTCTTGACATCACTCCGTGTTGAGCTCAGTGCAGTGACCTCATTGTCAGTGACATCATCGTCCGGACTCAGAGATGATGTCATCGCTTCCAGTTAGTCTGCTGCTGTTTGTCCTCGAAAGCAACCTGCAGAGCCAGAGCCAGGACCAGAACCAGGACCAGGACCAGAGACAGAGCCAGGACCAGGACCAGAACCAGGACCAGGACCAGAGACAGAGCCAGGACCAGGACCAGGACCAGGACCAGAGACAGAACCAGAACCAGAGCCCCGCCCCCTCTGCTCAGATCATATCTCTGCTCTGTTCTCTGTCTCTGTCTTGTAGAAAAAAAAGCTGCATGCAGCTCTTCAAAAAAACATTATTCTGCAGATGTGTTGTTGTTTCTGCTGAATCCTGATTTGACTTTAAAGACACACACACACACACACACACACACACACTGACAGTGTAGCTCTGAGAGCTGGCAGCTGATTGGCTGCAGGTGACATCATCAGTTGGGATGTGGAGGTTTCTCTCCTTGTTGCAGCAGCGTCTCACTCACCTTGCCACCTCCACACACACACACACACACACACACACACCTGAAGCACTGCGCTGCTCAGCATCACTGAAGCAGTGAAATGAAACCGGTCCTCACAACAACAGAATTAGAGGAACACACACACACTGCAGCTGCATTACATCATCTGGTTCAATGTGAGAACACTGTGTTCTGCTCTGGTGCATGATGGGAAGTGTAGTCAGAGCCTTCATACAGATGATCAGGTTGAAGCTGATTCACTGATTGATGTCGATGCTAATGCTAAATGCTAACTTTACATTTTTTAATCTGAACTTCACCAAATTTATTACAAACCAGATTTTAACTCATGTTTCTGCAGTCGACTGCCAGAAATCTCTCTGATGAAAAGAACTCAACACAAGTTTCAGCACATGATGCATGAAAAATATAAACTCTTCACCGACTCGAGCTACATTTAAACGAACATCACTCAGTCAGACTCACTTTAAATTTGCAGTTATTTGTTTCACAAATCCTCCAAAAAACAGCATGATTATCAGGAACTTTATTAATAAAATATCCACTGTTCATGTGAATGTTGCACAGCTGCAGAGGAAGAAACACATTTTCTAAAATACAAAACGTGTCAAAGAGAGAGAGAACAGCAGCAGCGTGACGCTCGACCACGAACCAAACTGATCAGGTCCTGCTTCAGGTCCTGGCTTCACGTCCTGGCTTCAGGTCCTGACTTCAGGTCCTGGCTTCAGGTCCTGGCTTCAGGTCCTGGCTTCAGGTCCTGCTTCAGGTCCTGGCTTCAGGTCCTGGCTTCAGGTCCTGGCTTCAGGTCCTGACTGCAGGACTCCAGCCTGGAGAACCTGCAGATAAATGCAGAATAAAAGCGACAGCCTGTCACCAAAATGTTGCTTTTCCAACCAATTCACCACCTTTTTTATGTTGTTTGAATAAAAAGTGACAGACAGTTGAGTTTGGCCGACAAGCAGAGCAACAGATGGAGGCGTTAACACACAAACACCGATCTGTGTGTGTGTGTGTGTGTGGTGAGTCTTGCAGTCAGGATGAGTAACACTTCATTGTCAGCCTGTAAATTTAGCACTGACATTTCCTCAGAATCACATCGACCCAACAAACCAGATCAAACCAGATCCAGTTCTCGTCTCATCTTCATGTTTCAGAAGTTTGACTGTTTTTATTTTCACAGTCGAAGTGGAAGTGAATCAATATTCCAACATCAGAACATTTTCAGCATTAAGTCAGTTTGCATCAGATGGAAATATTCTACATGTCTATTTTAAATACATTTCCCCAAACTTCAGCCTGACAGATTTACTATTCGTGCAAACTCTGAGATTTCTGCTATAACTCAAAGTGAAGTTATTTGTTGAGTTTTCTGACGCTGTGATCAGCTTTGTCTGTTTTTTACTCAGATGTCTCATGAAAGCTGATCTCATAGGTTTTACATGACGTTAGTCGTGACCTTTGGGACAGATGTGATACATGTATCAGTGCATTGTGGGTTAACATAAAGCATCACAGCAGATAGAACAACAGCATATATGACTGAGTGGAAATCAAAGAGTCTTATCCAGATTCTGCTCTGTAAACCTGAGAATGTGTTCGGTATGTGAACAGTAAATTTCCTGGTTGGAGACGTGTTGAACGCTGTTGCATCATCAAAACGACTCGATGTGTTTAATTTTCATTAGATGTTTATTGTAAATGTGCTTTTTCTGCTGCTGCAACAGATGAGCTCATCAGTCCGGTCTGATGGAGCTCAACAGTAAATGATGAAGTTTTCTTCACTCAGTGTGAGATTATCCATCTCAAATTCTTTGTATGTTTAAAATGTCATTAAAACATAATGATCCAGTAAAATCCCCCTGATTCCTCTGAAATAAGCCTCCACTGCTCTGAACCTCCTCCTCCTCCTCCTCCTCCCTCTGCCCTGCTGGACCAATCACAGCCCAGTATCCCTGTCGGCCAATCAGATCACTCCTGGGTGATGTCATGCAGCAGGCTGCTGTTTGGTGCTGATGCTGCTGAGCTGCAGAGCTTCAGTCTGAACAGAGAGACCGAGCATCACTGCAGGGTGAGTCCTCACACTCACACACACACACACACACACACTCAGCACTTAGATTTAGATTCACATGTATTTTCTTCATGATTTTGTGATTCATTTACGTTATTTTTGAGCTTTCTGCATGTTTGCATCTCAGGCTGCTGCAGCCTCTTTTAAACAGAGATGTGAGCAGATGAAAGCAGGTTCACTCATCTGATTCTCTTTTTTTCTTCAGTCTTTCATCCGTCTGCAGCTTCTGCTCATCATTTTGATCTTATGTTTCTTTCTGTCTCTCCTGCATCTTTTTATTCTTTGTCTTTATGCTCACTTCAGTGTTTGAGCTCGACTCTCTTCTCTGCAGAAGCTGATGTGCTCACTGGCAACAATGACATCATCGTTTAGTCTCTGCACACACACACACACACACACACACACACACAAAGTTCTAACATTGTTAGAAATTATCTGTTGAAAGATAATCGATTAAAAAAATAGGCAACAATTTTGATTCATGTTTTCAGTCCTTTTCTGCAGAAAATATGATCTGATTTGAACATTTGCTGAATTTTTCTGTTTGTAATCTGAATGTCATTGTGTTGTTCAGACAGAGAAACAGTTCAGTTTGGATTTTGGTACCTAAACATGGATATTTGGTTTCGTTTGAACGCTGAACATGTTTGCTGGATGAATAAATAATAGAAAATCATCTTAAACTGCAGCTCTGCTTTGTTGGTGCACTTCTGAGAATTTCCTTCATTTTGTGCACAAAATGAGTTTGTAGAGTGAAAAAGTTGCTGCTGTTTAAAATCTGTTGAGTTTCCAGACTCGCTCTGAGTGTTTGTGCAGCAGCTTTAACATCAGGAGGCTGATTCATGAAGCTTTGGATGAATGATTTTAATCTGTTGGAGTCACAGCTGCTGACTCAAAAACAGCTAAGAGTCATATTTATGGGAATGACTCAAGTCAACAAGAAAACTCTGACCTTTAAATCAAGATATTCAGGTTTGGGTTGTGCATAAACTCTCGTCTCAAGATATTTCTCATTGTTCAGACTGAAAGCTTCTGATTTATCAGTGAGCTGCATGAAACAGGCAAAAAAGCAAATGGCAATGATGCATGAAAGATAAAACCAACCCCGTCTTTGTCTGGTGAACAAATGCCACAAGTTTAAAACAAGGTCTTTCTGCCCTGAACTGTTTCATATTTTTCCATTTTTTTAGTTTCTTCTTGCTGCTTCCATTTGGGAACATTTGTTCCCTGGGTTCAGTCTGACAGGTAGACTTTCCTCCCTCCTGCAGGAGACACTGTCGTGCCTGACAGTCTGCACCCAGGGTTTCAGTGTTCCCCTGAAGGATTCCTCTGACACCAGAGAATAATTCCTCTGACCTGATTCTGTGGACTTCCTTTAATCTTCCTCCTCTGTGTCCTCAGGAACAGACTCTACCTCACCACAGTGTCTTTGACAGGAAACAGCAGCAGCAGAATGACTCTCGCAGGTAAAACTTTTTTTGGATTTTGTTTCTTGGTTGTGTGATGTTTTGCTCATTCGACTGAATCTGCACTGATTCGTGGCTCAACTGCAGTTTTTCTCTTTTTCTTTCTGAATGTTCCAGCATACAGAGAGAAGATGCGAGAGCTCCCCCTGGTGTCTCTTTTCTGCTCCTGCATCCTTCCTGCACCCAAAGACACCACAGCCGACAAGAAGGAAGGTAAGAAACACCCTTTAATCCTTTCAGCATTAATTATCCTTATAGAACCATAACTGGAACAAACTGCTGTGAAAAAATGAATCTGATTCATTTTGAATTTAACAAAAAAAACAAGAGAGCTCTGATGTTGGCAGCTGATCAGGATTCAGATGAACAGGATTGATTCAGAGACACATGAAGTTTTAACAGGGAAGAAAAGTCAATCAATGTTGATCAATCAAAACCAAACTATCAGGTTTTCTCTCAGCCGGAAGCTTTTGGTTTATTAAAACTTTGGCAGTTTAGACAAAGTTTAAATCAGATTTTGGACTGAAACATAAAGTTCATGTTCGTGATAATTTTAGTTATATAATCATTTGATTATTAGATTACGTAACAATCAGATAACAGTGAAATCTGGATCTTCAGAGGATGAATCCTACTGTCAGTCTATCCCATCATGCACTGGGTGAGTGTCTAGAAACTCCATTCAACCGAACCTGCTTGTCTTTGGACGGCCTGTAGGAGGCACCAGAACAAACCCACACAGACACTCTTCAAATCCTAAAACTCCTCAGTTGATAAATTGGCAGGTTGTTTCCTGCTGCAGAACGAATCTTGTGTTGTATTTCCTCTCAGATTACGTCGCTTTGGATAAAAGCCTCTGCTAAATGAAATTGTAGAATTGTAGAATCTCTGTCAGTTTGTGGTCATCTGAGCATCTCGTGCTCCTCCTGCAGCAGGTGTGGTGGACTTGAACCTGTGCAACATCCGGGACATGGAGGTGATCGAGCTGAGCAAGCGTGCGAGCGGCCAGGCCTTCGAGGTCATCCTGAAGCCGCCCACGTTCGACGGCGGCCCTGAACTGAGGGCGACCACGCCGCCCCGCCCGAAACCCTCGTTGGAAGAGATCCAGAAGAAACTGGACGCTGCCCAAGAGAGGAGGAAGGTGTGTGGAGGGTTGGGGGTGGATTTCAAGAAAATCAGGGCGACAGCAGCGAACAGATTTTAAAATGATGATGATTCTCACCACGAGTTTCACATTATGCAAAGTCTGATTATCTGTTAATATCCAAAGACGAGGAGTCTACAGCCGAGGCAAGGAGCCTCATGAGTCTGTGCTAACGGTGCTTTCAGCTAAATGCTAACATCAGCATGCTAACATGCTAACAGTGACCATTCTAAAATGCTGATGATTAGCAACTTTACCTTCTACATTTGTTAATTATCAGTAAACACAATTGTGTTGGAATGTAATTAGTTCTGCAGGTGTTTGTCTGTAGGTATTGGACCTGATGATGGCGCTAGACGTAAAATCAGAGGTTATTACAACTCATCCTGAGGGGAACATGAATGTCTGAACTACATTTCATCACAATGAATCCAATAGTTATTGAGGTATTTCAGTCTGGACCAAAGTGGAGGCAGACAGACCTATAGACAAAAAAATAGTGGACCTCCTATTGATCCCTGAGGAACCCCACAACTTATTTTATAATGTTATGAGCGATATCCCCAAAATAGACATAAATAATGGCATCATAATAAATTTGACAAAAAATGATGGGATTCTGTTGGTAAAGCAGAACCAAAAACAAGCACGCATCAATAGAAACTGATTGTAAATCCTGCTGTTGTCTCCCTCTAGTGTCAGGAGGCGGAGCTGCTGAAACACCTGGCTGAGAGGAGGGAGCACGAGCGTGAAGTCGCTCAGAAAGCTCTGACCAAAGAGCGGCAGGAGCACCGAGCCGATGCCGACAAGGAGCAGCGGCAGATGCACCTGAACGCCTCGCAGGAGCGGCTGCAGGAGGAGGTGAAGACACAGGTTTCATTTACTGAGATGATTCAGACTCTGTGTCCTTGACATAAATCACTGACGGGAGTTTGTGATGTTTGTGTCTTTCAGGAGAAGCACAGTGTGGAGGTGAGGACGAGCTGGAGCAGCAGGACGGATTCAAGCTCAATCTGAAAACTCCCTTTAAACCTGAATAAACATAATTTAGCCATGTATGTTCGAGGTAACATGTGCTAACAGTGTTCTAACAGCGCCCCCTTTCTTCTGTTTGCAGGTGTCTTGATGGCCTGATCACAACACAAGCTGAACTTTATTTGGAGCCATTTTTGAGGGCTGATGAGCTGAGGATTGATGTGCCGGCGACCCGGCGCTGCTCCGACCGGGAGACTGACAGGAAGAGACTCTGCAAAGAGTGAGAGAAGAAGAAGAGGAGGACTGAGGACGAGTCCGACTGCTCGGCCTCCTCTCTACAACCAGGACACTTCTCAATGAGATAAACTCTTTATAAAACTGACGGACGCTGCAGATTTCAGTCATCAGTTGAAGGTTCACAGGGGTTTTACTGTGCTTTGTTGCCACCAGTGCCAACGAGTGTGTGTGTGTGAGTGTGAACGTCTTCACGAGTCAAATCAAAGTTTCATCCAACAACTGAACCCAAAGGAAATGTTACTGCAACTTCTTCTGAACCTTTGACCTCAAAGTGATCCCTCGCAGAAAAACACGGCTGGACTTCAACAGGACGAGAGCGTCGAACATGGAGGCGACATGGAACTGATCAGAGCAACAGCTCCACCTGCTGGACAGTTTACATCAGTACATTTACTGTTGAACAGTACAACAAGAAAGGTCTGATCAGTTATGTGTGGCTGCTTTAGTGACATCTAGTGGCAGCTGTGGGAAAGTACAGCAAAATCACAAACGTGCCTCTTTCTCACAGTTGTGTCACAGAGTCTGAGGAAAGTCCGAGCAGGTTTGAGTCAAGACCAGGTCCTAATACAGCTCGAGATAAAGACTTATAGCAGGAAATGAGAGAACGAAAGTCGAATGAATTCAGTCCAGACGGTTATAGACAAGGACAGTGAGGGAGTCCAAGTCAAAACGTCATCAAAACAGAGGAGAGTCAGAGTCAAAACAGCCACAAGTCTGAGAGAAGTGAAAACACCTCAAGAGACCTTGAACAAGTCTGTTTGAAAACACCCACACGACTGAAACAAATCTGAGTCCACACATAAGACAAAGAGAAGTTTGAGTTCAAACAGAGGTGACAGAGACGAGTTTGCCAATGTCAAAACGAGGGACAAGACTGAGACAGGGCAAAGTTTAAATTCTCACACAACAGGTTTGAGTCCAAACAGTCGTGAGGCCGAGACGAGTCCAAGTCAAAACATACTTGAGATTGAGATGAGTAAGAAGTCCACAGCGATGCCGCCCCCAGACTTTGTTCAGATTCTCTATTTAGATTCGTCTCATGTTCCTGAATATGAAGACAGTCTGTAAAATTAGCATGTTAGCATTTATGCAGCCGCTTGAAGCTACATTTGTTTATTTCCTTCCTGGATGAGAAGACGAGACACGAGAGTCCTTACTGATCCACGTACGATGGTAGCTCGTGTTGCTAACGTTAGCTGTGTGACAGGATTCTCACCTGTGCAACAATCACGACATCAACGACCTGCCGAGATGAACGAATGGAGATGAACTGATGATCGATCGTGTACGTTGTTTACAGCCACAGTTTGTGTGTTTGTGTGTGTGTGTTCCCTGGAAACGTCAATGTAAAGGAGTCAGGGTGAGATCATGACGACGACAATGACGATGATGACGATGACGACGATGATGTTGATGACGACGATGATGTTGATGATGACGATGTACAGAAATCACATTATATTTTAAATTCAAGAATAAAACAATGACACTTTACTAATTTGTTCAGGTCTTTTATTGAGTCAACACCACGTTCAGCCTCTGAACTATAAATAAACATTAATACAACATCACCAATAAATACTGACGGTCGAAACACTTAAATAAAAGTCATTTAAATAAACTAAAGCCATAAATAGAACATGAGATATGAAACACATCATTTGATAATCTGCTCATTTGTCAACTTTAGCTCAAGTGTGTTTGAGACAAAAGATGAATGTAAACAAAAAATTCAAGAAAATTAAAAAGGTAAATTAGAGGCAGATGATTTGGTTTCCACATTTCTGCATTTTGATTCAAATCCAAATTATGATTGATAGAAAATATCCCTTTCTGTGAATTTAAATGTCACAGTTCAGAAACAGAATTTCAATGCAAATGTTTGAACGTCTCATAACAAACTGTGTCATATTCTAATATGTATCATTATCACACTAACTTTAAACTTTAAACAAAAACTAATCACAAAGTGTTTCTGAACAGACGTAAAATCTCAAAATCACAACACATGTTTGTATTTTTCTTTCTAAACTTTCATGGTTTTGGTTCTGGTGGTTCTGGTCTTCTGGTTTGTGTCAGACGGACCCGGCGGCCGGTCTGGTCTCTGCTGGTCTCTGCTGGTCTTCACTGCTGGGAGCGGACGATGGGCCGGACGCAGGTGCAGCCCACGGCGATGAGGCGGGACTCCAGCCGGTAGTGGTAGCTCTGTCCCGCCCCCGCTGGCCGGACCCGGCGCAGCAGCAGCACCTGGTGCATGATGGGTCTGGACTCCAGGCTCAGGTCCTCCTGGCCCACCGAGTCCAGACAGCCGCGCAGAACACAACGAGCCTCCGAGAGCATCGGAGGGAACAGAGCCTCGTCGTGGGAGATGCTGAGGACGGAGAGAGACGAGGGACAAAATCAATCATCTGTGAATTAAAGGACCATTCTGCTGTTTTCTTTATGTGAGATCATGAACTTCCTCCCGAGAGCTGTTGTGGGTTCCTGTGTGTGTTTTCAGGGTGTGTGTCCTTACTTGTACGTCCACGGGGAGATGGAGGCGTTCTCCAGCGGCCTGATGTTCCTGGTAGAAGCGAAAACGTTGGGGTCGAGCTGCAGACTGACCGTTTCCACCGCCGCAGCATCAGAGGACTTCCTGTGTGTCTTCACCGGATGGTTCGATTGGCCGCCTGCTTTTGGCATGGCCGCCGTCTCCATCATCATCATCATCATCATCGTCGTCGTCGCCAGCACACAGACAGCCTGAAGAAGAGGAGGAGAAATCAACCTCGTCACACATTTTGCTTTTGGACATTTCACATGAAATATAATGTTGAACATGTGAAAACATGATTTTCACGTTTGCTGTTTTGTAACAAAAAAATGTCAAACATTGCCTTAATAAATGAAATGACTAAAATGTTTACACGATATAATTAGTTATACAATATAAGTAAAATTAAAAATATACAAAATATGAAAAGATTGACTCAATGTTAATATTTTCTAAATCTTTGAGGACTCACTTCCTGTTGATTCACAAAAATATAGAATAAAAATATTTGATGAACTTATAAAACTAACATGTTTTAATTTGCTTTAATTTGCTGTAAATCCAAAGTTGTTAAATTGATCAATAAATCATTTAGTATTTCATTGTTGTTTTGTTGTCATCGGACATTTCAGCCAATCAGCTTTCAGCAAATCACATGACTCCGCCTCCCAGGTTCTAAAATGAACTATTTATACTTTCATAGTTTATTTATTATAATAGATTTGATTAGAACATCTCAGTGGTTCATTTCTGCTGAGAAACTCCAGATTTCATCCTGAACTCAAAATGATTTTCAGACTTAAATAAAGCGATGAGTTTTCTTCTTACCGTCACTTTGGATGAAAACATGTCGACACTTTAGACTCTTGCGCTTCGGGTGTCCTCGTTGATTCTTCTTCAGATCTGGGTCTCTGGTCTCTTTGCAGATCTTTCAGACTGTGTCCTGCTCTTTAGGGTCCTCAGGTTCTGCTGGAGGTTCAGGTGAGGAGATGAGCCCGGAGGTGTGATGCTACTCGCTGATGTTCAGACCTGAACCGTGTCCTGGAGCTGCAGGTGGTCTCGTTCTTCTCTGCTGGACGTCGGGTCGAGCTCTCACATTTATTCTGATCGGAGCTGCTGTCACACCTCCGCTGATGATGTCACCATATATCTTTCTCTCTGTGTCTGTGTGTCTTTGATCCTCCTCTCTAAACCACACAGACCAGACTTGCATGACGAGGCCTGAGGGTCGACCCACTTTTGCAGTCGATGTCGAGGTTTAATGATTCTGCACACAAAAGTTGCAGCAGATTTTCTAGGTCATCCTCTCCTCTCCAGCGTGAAGTCTGCACCTGAAAACACCACGTTAGGAAACTATTCAAGCAGGATTCTTGTGAAGATCACAAACATCAGCAGGAAAATTTGTGGGCCAACGAACGACTCTGTCAGACGGACTTGTCCTCGTGCTTTGGTGCACTTTTGTTCAAATCAACAGAAACCTTAAAGCCACAAAATCCTGATTTAGACATTTTTCCCTCTTTGTGTCTCTTTTCTGGTTCAACATGACAAATGTGCACAAAGCAGCTCCAGAAAGGTGGAAGAATTTCAACCTCGATCCCGTTCAGCAGCTTTAAGATGAAGTGAAACTAGAATAGAAACGATTAGTCGCTTCATCGGTTTGTGCAGAAAATTCATTGCCAACTTTTGATAGTCAAGCTTTTATTTTTCACATATGACAGTAAATTCAAATCTTCTCCTTTTGGACTGTTGGTCGAATCAAACAGGGACTTTGGGGAAAATATAATGAGCATTTTTCACTACTTTCTGTCATTTCAACGACAAAACGATAAACAAAAAGATTCATCCATGATGAAAATAACTGTTAGTTGTAACTGTGCGTCAGACCTGATCAGGGCTGGAGTCTGAGTGGGATCAAATCTCTGCAGCAGCTTCAACATGTGGATGAACATGGTGTCGCTGTCACATATGGAGGGAACGTTCAGCTGTCCACATAGTTTTGACCACTTTTATCATTGCGTTGCTTATTATTTGAGGGTAAACTGCAAATTCACAAGTTCATATCTGAGCAAACTGAGACCTTTTACAAATTTGCACATGATGGGAGTTAAGAGTTCACTCGTTCAGAACTCAACACGGAAAGATTTTTTAAAAAAGGCCTCACATTTGTCTTTTTTTAATCTTCCTGCTCAAAACCTGGCACAGACGTTACCCACAATGCAACTTGAGCACCAACAGTTGGTTGTAGTCGGTTTCAAATATACAGTGTTTGTTCTGCAGAAAAAAGTATCGTCACCATCTCGAGATGAATCAGTGTCCATCACTGAAAAGACATATTTCTTAAAATGGCCCAGATGAACGAAAAGAAGATGTTCAGATGTACATGTTCATCGTGCCTCAGTCCTGCACAGTCGGACATTAATGAAAAAATAATACTTTTAACTTGTAAGAAGTTTAGATTAGAAGAGTGAATGATCACACTACATGATATTTCCGTCATAATGATGGTCACTGCGTCTCATGGGACGATGACAGAGTCATAAATTCTTGTCAGCGTTTCTCTGTTTGTCCCCTGGCAGCACAAACAGCAGGTAGTGTTCAGGTGCTCTGTGCTCCTATTGGACAGCGTCAGTAAAATGTCATAGAATTCCAACATGCCGGTCGTTTTGTGACCGACTACACGGGATGAAATGAATGTCGTTCCTGCTTTAATGAGTCTGATATCATGGAGTCAGAACTCGACATTAGAAGCTGACGACTTGAAATGAGTGCGAGCAGAGATGAAAGCTGAGCAGATCTGAGTCACAGAACGTCCTCGTGGAACGTCAGCGGTTCTGATGCAACAGGAGAAACTTCCCAACATGACAGTATCGTGGTCGGGGCCCCCGATCACCGCGGCCCCCCACTCAGGCTCAGGCTCGTCCCCTCCCTCTTCGCTCCTGCCGTGCTCTCAGACGAGCTGAGTTGCCTCTGCGGCGTCGGTCACGTGATGCAGGATGTGAGCGTGCTGCAGAGTGTGACCTGGTTTACAGTCGTGTTGTGACTCAGGTCGCTCTGGACTGCAGCATCATCACTGTCAGGTCTGTGTGTGTGTTTCAGCCCACGCCGGCGGGTCGGCTCTGACCTGGTTTGATTGACGGGTCGATGCTTATCAGTGATCTGAGAGACTTCCTGCTTCCTGTCAGTTTACAGCCTCCGAAGATCGCAAACAGTTTTTCTTTCTTTGTTGTCCACTCGTCCTCAAAACCAGTTGAGGCCGTTCAAAACCGCATGACACCTCTTTCTTCTTGTTCAGATACTGTTTGTCAGAGATTTGATTATATTTAACCAGGAAAAACTCAGTGAGCTGCAGACAAACATGAGACAGATGACACAAAATAAATCTGACTAGATCCATATGAAAATCACAGAACTACAAAAGAATCACATAAAAAGATCCTTTCAAAACCATGAAATCAAATTAACCTCTGAGCTGATTTAAAGCTGCAGGTTCACGGAGCCAAATGTTTTTAGGAATTTATTTATTTATTGCAAAAAATCTGAAGGATTTAATTATTGTGTTCAAATCTGGTTAAAGTTGTTAAATCAAATGATCTCAAACTGACACATCAAAGGTTTTAATCCAGTTTAGGAAAACTAGTTGATTTGAACTACGATGCTGCCGTTTACACACACACACACACACACACACACACACACACACACACACACAGGGTTTATGAGAAGCTGGGTTTTATTTTCATGTGTCTGCAAACTGCTGTTGATTAGAGTGAAACGAACGCTGACATGTTGGATCACAGAAACACCAACGACAGTATCAGACTAGTTTGAAACTATAGTTATAGTTCATCCACCTCTGAGACTCAAGTGAGAAAGGAGGAGAGATTATTCTGTTTTTACCCAATTTCACCTCCAAATCATCTGAACAGATTTGAAACAGGTTTTATATCAATAAGAACAGAAAGCAAAGACAGAAAGACTGAATAATCTGCTGAGTCAGTGAAAAAGTAAAACAGTTTAACCAGTGATTTCACTGTTTAATACTCAAAACTAAAAGTTTAAAAAATCCATTATCTAAAGTAAATATACAAAAGAAACTGTTTAAAATTTCCCCATTGTGGGATGAATAAAGGGAACTCTTATCTTTTCTTTTCTTCTCATAGAAATGAGATACTTTTCAAATAAGTAAATCCTGCATTCAAAAATTTACAAATACCATCAAAGTGTACTTCAAGTATCTCAAGTAAAAGTACTCATTATTCAGTTGTCAGTCTATAATATTGGTGATGCGCATGATGTGTACGCAGCATTTAATATTTGAATTTTTACTCAAACTGCTGAGTAGTTTCATTTGTCATTTCATTTCATTTCTATGTTTTAATACGAACTGATCATGTGTTTTGTAAAATGTAAATCTGCATAATAATTAGAGTAGTTGTCAGATAAATGTTGTGGCGTAACAAGTAGAAAGCAGCTTATAATGGAAGTATTCAGGTAAAGTACAAGTGCCTGAAAGTAAATTTGAGTAAATGTACTTAGTTACTTTCCACCCTGGTGTCGTGCTGCAGCTGCAGCGACAACGTGGTCTTTGCAGCGTTGGACCCACAGAGGTCAGTGCAGCACAGCGTCACATCCAGAGCAGGACAGATTGTTAAAATGAACCTGCCAACACTTCATTCAGAAACTTCCAGCTCATATGCAACAAAAAGAGCAGAAAAAATGTACAAAGAAAGATTTCCACCCCCCTCCCACCACAACAGACAGAGACTTCCCAAAGGGGGTCACAGTAATTCAGCAGAGTTTCCAGAGAGGCCGGAGGAGCAGTTTGTCGTCAGAGGAGTGTGTGTGTGTGAGCGAGGTGTGTTCTGTTTGATCAGGGCGGGTTCGTCTTTCTAGGACTTTTACGACTGTGGTGACTGGAAACACCTTCATCAAGCAGCTGTGGCTGAATGTGAAGCTTCATCAGGGGCTTTCTGAACAAGCCCGAGTCTCTGCTGTGGTCTGAGAGAACCACAGACTCTGACTGACATCCAGGAACAAAACCTTCGACTCACACAGAATCTGACTGATTCTGCTTTTCCTTCCATAACTCCTCAGTTCCTTTCCTTCCTCCTTCACTTGTTCCTCGCCTCCTTTCCAGCAGCCACACAGGTACAAACTGTTTCTGCAGATGCTGCTTGTTTTCTGCTGCGAGCTGAAGTTTCCTGTTCTGGTGACAAAGCGCTTCACTGCACATTTATCTGTACAAATCTGTCCCACAATTTTAATTAGTCACATACAGAGATTAGAGTTTTCAATCTGTCTCAAGTCATATCAGGTTTCATTTATAAGAACCATAAATAACAGATCACAAAATATCTTTATCCAATCTTCCATTCTTTCATAGTCAGTAGATCATGTGGTAGCAGAACAATAGCTGAGGGCCCAAAGGCTCCACATTTTCTCTCTCGCTTGCTTCTTGGTAATCTGATTACTTGCAAATTTGTTTGGACTTTGCTCCGGCAAAGTGAAATATCAGTCTCTGCCTGTGATTTTACAGAGACAAAAAAAGAAGAAAGCACACATCAAAATGTTGATCTTGAAATGACCAAGTCCAGCTACCGAGCGCTGGAATGAACACTGGAAGCGCTAAACCAGCTAGAAGACCAAGATACCAACAAAACATCCTTTATTTTTCATCTTAGTTCTTCCAAACTAAATTCTGCCCGAAGCCAAACCACTGTGAGGTGAACCAGGCTCAAACTGAGACGACACACAAGACCAACTGCAGCTGGTCAAAGACCTGAGGGAGGTCGACACAGGTGTGAGCAGTTCACCTGAACGAGCTCCTGCAGGAGAGAGCAGCTGAACCGAAACCTTTAATTTAATGTCTCAATGCTTAAAAACAGCAGATATCAGAGTTTAAATGACAAAAACACAGTTGTAATCAAATAAAATCTGTCTCTGAGAGAAGTTACAATTATTGAAGCTGCACATTAATAAACAGTTAAAAACGTGATGTGAGATCAGAGCAGCATCAGAACGAGCCGTCCTTTGCTTTTGTACTTTGTATAAATGATGTATGAGTAATAAGTAAACTGCAAACAGCTAAATAAAAAGTTATGTTTCATCAAATTACCACAAACTACCATCAGCTTTGCTTTTTATTTACCAAAGGTAAAAGTACTCATTATGCAAAATGTAATATGTATGATATGAGTATTATTCAGTGTTCATCACTTTCATGTTACAGCTGCTGAAGGTGGACATTTTCATGACTGCTGGGAATGTAATATTTCCCTCTGAGATGTGGTGGAGCAGAAGTTTAAAGCAACATAAAATAGAAATACTCAAGTAGAGTACAAGTATCTCAAAATTGTTTTCAAGTATTAGAGTAAATGTACTTCGTTACTTTCCAGCTCTGATTAGTGATTAAGATGTCAAAATAATAAAGTTGTCTGTTCAGTTCAGCCGTTTAGTTTCCTGGTCTTTAATGTTGATTTCAGCCTCATGGTGGCGCTGCTGAGTCAGACAGGTTGACTCTGGCGCCTCAGGTGATGCTTCCTGGCGTGAAAACTGCTGACAGCTCTGACGGTAACCAGCGGGGGGCGGTGAGCTATCAGATTAAAGATCTTCATCTCTGGTTTCCTCTCGCTGAGTCAAACCAGGTCAGAGCAAAGTTGCTGACAACTCTGAACGAAACCATCTCTGTGGAAACCTCAGAATCGACCACATCACAGCTCAGAACCTCACGCAACGCCCCCGCCGTGATGACACAGTGAGGGCGGGGCCACGGCACAGGCCGCTGCTCTCTGAGCTCCATTTATGGAAACAGGAAGTTGAGCTCAGGATGCTGTCTGCATGACAGGTTTAGTTAGGATAATTATGTTTAATGATCAGTGTATAATATCATCAGTGCAAATTATTTGCTCATTCGAAACAAAGATTTTTTAATTCCTTAAAACTTTTTTGTGAAACACTGTAGAACTGTTGTTGCATTAAAGGCCCCAATTTTTGAATCTTTCAAATCCAATTACTTTTTTCTTTCTCTTCATAAAACCTCTATCAGCAGTAAAAGTACTGCAGTATTGTTGGCTTCATGTAGTAAAGTCCTGGTTGAGCAGTAAAACGTCTCCTGTGTCTGATTCTCTGTCACATTTTCAGATTGTTGATCCTGAAGCATCAATGTCAGAGCAGCATTTTCCTGTTGGAGCCTCCAGGTGGCGCTAGTCTGAACTACTTTATATCCAGTCAGCTGGTTTAGTTAGTTTTTATTTTTTTGTCTTGAAATGAGGGGAAGCTTAGTTTAGTTTAAACTCCTCTTTGGTGGCAGTGAAAACAACTCAGACATCAGTTTTTTAATCTTGAACAATAATTTGTATTTTATAAACTTTTCTAAATTCTATTTAAATCATCAAGTGCTAAGTCGTGTGTGTGTGACAGACTGGATATAATGATCAGGCCATTTAGAAACGTAAGAGGAAACAGAACCAGCTAAATGTTGGTTATGTTAAATGTGTAATTCAAAAAATCAAATCTCATATGTTCTCATTTTAAAGTATCAGATCAAACAGTAGCGGTTCAGTAGCTGACAGTAAAAACAGCAGAAGAAGATAAGATCGACTTTATGGTTGAAGGGAAACTGAAGTGCAACAGATGAATAAATGAGATAAGACAGTGAAGAAATGAAGTGATGAGATGAAGAAGCTGGAATAAACACACAAACAAAGATTTAACTCTGAGGAATTCAACTTGGGAGATTTGGGTGGACGGTAAAGTGTCGAGTCCAGAGAGTCTCAGCAGAGTGAAACAGATTTAAGATATTTTGGAACGATAAGAACATTGACAGGAAACTTTAACTGAGCTCATCTGCCTCATCAGGACTGAGTGAAAGAACAATATCACTGCAAGTCTCATCATGAATCTGTTACCCTGTTCCACAAAAAAGTCCTCACATGAGTTGGAGGGGATGCATTTAATAAATACCAAGTCTTATTATTTTGCGTCACCTGCAGTTTAGCTGTCTGTGCCAAACAGAACATGCAACCAGAAACGACACTGTATCAATGATGACACAAGAACTTCCTAACACGCGTCTTATTCTGCCAGAGAGAACCTGAGTTTGCTGTTTCAATGTTATTCCTAAGTCTGTGATGGAGTTTCAGTTTCTCAGTGCACTTGTTATTGATGGTTTCTTCTTGGTTGCAAACAGGACGGACTCAGTTTTACCCAAATCTATAGAAAGCTTGTTATCTACAAGCCACTGTCTGATTCATTACTGTTGTCACTCTCACTGACATCATTCCCAGATACCATCAACACACAATCATCAGCATACAACCAGAGCTTGTATTTCACAGCAAATCATTTATATCCATAAGAGGCCCTACAATAGAACCTTGTGGCACCTCATGTGTAACACCCTGAGGTTCTGATATAACCCCTTCAACAGGGGGCAGACTTGAGTTCTTTCTGAAGATTAAAAGTGAACCATTTTCCAGCAGCATGTCTAAAACTCATCAACTGCAGCTTAAACAGTGATTCACTGTGTCAAAAGCTCTTTGTAAATCAAGCAAGATCAGGCCAACGTACTTCGCTTCATCGAAGTTCTGTCTTACAAATTCTCACGGATGAATAAGACAGATTTCAGACCGAAGTTCTTTCTACAAATTTTGTCTCACTAAATATTTGTCAACCTGCTCAAACACAAGACTTTCAAAAACCTTAGACATAGTTGGGTTGTTAAATTGAGACTTGGCAGCAATCTCTGATTAAAAAACTAAATCTCAAAAACCAAATACATGAGATTTTTCAGTCTTGTTTATGCCAGTGAAGAACTAAACTTAGAACGTAGAACTCTACTTTCCTTTTCTTCTGACACTGTTGAGTGAAACATTCAAACAACAGACTGTGTTGCAGATGTCTTTTGCATCGTTTCAAACTTCAATAGAATCTGTCCATCAGAGCATCAGAGATGGTATCAGTGAAGAAAACGAGTCTTTCACAAGCTGTCAGACTTTCATCAAGCTCGATGGACTGCAGAGATAAGAGGAATCTCCCCTCTCATTTCGTCGTCTGTTATCGGCTCAGAGATCTGACAATGATCACAGATCATCATAAATACACCTCAGATCAATGTACAGGACGACAGCGACGACATGAAGCTGAGACACAGCGTCTGCGTTCTGCTGGTGAGCATCAACTTTATTAACAATATGAACTAACGACACCGAGCTGCGATGAATGAACCTGATTCCAGGCAGCGTCAATAATTCAAACAGAATTAATGAGAAATTAATAATTAACTGCAATGAAACGGTGATTTAGTCCGATTATTAGGTCAATACATAATAAACTTAAGGAGCCACAGTTTATATGATTATTGAAATTTCTACCACAGATATTAGAGTTCGACTGTCAGAGATGTCGAATGACCAGCTTTTTTTCAACTAATCATCACAAATACAAAACTGCTTTTTTTCTTTGTGTTTTGTTCATTCTTTACAAAGTCACCATTATTTCCTTCTCCTGAACCAGTCAGCCTCAACGCTTTCTGCATATTTACGATTTTATGATTTTGTGGTTGGTTACTGTCGCCTGTTGTATTTAGTATCACCATTGACGGTTGGTCGGGGTCACGAGTGATCGACGGCTGCTCCAGTTTGGAATCATGTTTCTGCTCAGGACACTTTGAAGGATAGTGACAGAATTACATCTGTACTATTGAGAACGTATTCACGTTAGATCAATTGGTGCCACATTTCGGTACCTTGAGAGCAGGTTGTGAGTTCAAATAAATATTGAAAACATTTCTTATGAGCTAAAGTTCAATGTTAGACACGTCGTTTCATGATGTGTGTTCAGACACAGCAGTCGACCAGGAAAGAAACTTACCTGCTCTGTTGGCACATTTTGGCCACAGAGATCCACGGAAACGTTTGGTCTCATCTTGAATAGGAGCAGATTAATTTGATCAATTAGTGAACGACCTGCTGAGCAACGTGCGATCATGTGACTAACACGCTGATCAGACCTGACATTTGGGACAGATGCATCTAATATTCTGAGTAATAATTGTTCAACTCACAGTAAAAGTCTCTCCTCCCCGCAGGTGTGTTGCAGTGCATTGTGGGTCATCTCCTGCTCCTCCAGGGTCAAAGCTCCTCCTCCTCCTCCTGGTTGTGATGCTATGTTGGCGTTCTCCTCAGACGTCTCCTCCTCACCTGAAGGAAACGGGGACATCCACAGCAAGTCTCTGTCTCCATGGAGCTGGAAGTCAGTCTGACGACACCGAGACAGGACATGAATGAATGAATGAATGAATGAATGAAAATATTTCTCAGAGTAATTTATACTCCACTACATTTACCTGACAGCTTGAGTTAAGGCTGAAAGACGAGTCTCTGCGTTACCTGGTTTCAGATGACTGATGACTTGTTGTTCACTCAGATCGTCCACGGTGAAGAACCGGATCCCCTCCACCCTCTGGGAGGCCGAGTGCAACAGCAGCTTCTGTTCCAGCCCCAACCCCGGACAGAGTGACGGACAAGGCCTGAACTCAGTCCCCGTCTACCAGAGCATCCTGGTCCTGAACCGGCAGCACGGCAGACGCTGCTACACGGCATCGTACCGACCTGTGGCTGTCGGCTGCACCTGCGTCTGGGCCAAAACCAGCCAAGACTGAACCACCTGAACCTGAACCACCTGAACCTGAACCACCTGAACCTGAACCTGAACCACCTGAAGCTCCTGAACCTGAACCTGAACCACCTGAAGCTCCTGAACCTGAACCAGCTGAAAATGAACCTGAACATGAACCAGCAACTGGAAATGGACACGAAAGGAACTAAATTTTTAAAAATCTGGAATTCAGTACTTAATATTTGTTGATTTGATTCCATAATTCGCTTCGATGTTGGACTGAGTCATTCTGTGAAGAGATAAAAACACACGATGTGAAGAGCAACTTTATTTGTAATAATAGAAAGATATTTTGAAATATAATTAAAATATCATTAAACTGGATGTGAACCTCTACGACCAAATGGCTGTTTTTTAATTGATATAAAATAATGTTTAATGGTGTATTTATGTCTGTACACTAAATATGAATCTACAGCAGCAGCCAGTTAGCCTAGCTTAGCATAAAGACTGTAAACAGAGGGAAACTGTTAGCCTGGCTCTGTTCAAAGCTAAAGAAAATCTTCCAGTCACTCTAATGTTCAGACGCACTCGTTTTTTCCACCCAAATTAAATTTTAAACAAATTTCCAGAAAGCACCAAAAGAAAATGTGAATCAGTGTTTGTTTCCATCTAAAATTATCTCACAGGTCACACAGAGGTCGGCACCTTATATATGACTCACTTCCTGTTCTCTTAGTATACCTTGAAACCTCTGTCTCTCTCTCTCTCTCTCTCTCTCTCTTTATTCAACTTTTACACCTCATGGTTTTTGTATTTAGTTTCATACAAACATTTTTCACCACTGAGTCATATCTCTGATAAGTTTTAGAATCACTGAGAAAAGAAATGAAATTCAGTCACATATACATTAAAAGGCCTTTAAAATTCCTTTTAGCAGAACAAGTGAACAGAGTGTGTGTGTGTGTGTGTGTGTGTGTGTGTGTGTGTGTGTGTGTGTGTGTGTGTCAGCAATGTGTTGAGTCTCATGACGTCTGAAATCCTCATTCAGGCTGAAATCAGCTCGAATTAGCAGAAAACAAGAACACATTGTGAGATTAGATGTGTGTGTGTGTGTGTGTGTGTGTGTGTGTGTGTGTGTGTCACCATGCATGTGACAGCGGCCGCTCTGCAGGACTGAACAGTGAGCAGGTCAGAAGCTCAACATCGCTGACAAACCGACAGAAAAGCTCATAGACAATAAGAGAAAAGAGGAGCGGTGACGAGCTGGTTCACATCCTGAAGACCACAGAGAGAAGAACTCAGGTAGGTTTGTTTCTGCTGTGACCTCTGACCTTTGACCTTCTTACTGCTGTTTGTGATTTTACATTTCTCTGCCATCTTTCTGTTTTTCTTTCATTTCTGTTTCTGCTGAAGATCTGATTGTTTGTGGAGAACGCAGACTGAGAAGGTTTATGTTCTGAGCATCAGTTTGAATTATTTCAGCTTTGTTTGTGAGGAATCACTTTTTGTTCTGTCAGTTTGGTGAATGACTCTAAATACTACGATACCCATGAGCCTCAGCTGCTGCGATGGAGAAGAAGCCAGCCAGAGGTGTCAATAAGTTCTGCAACAAATTCAGAAAGCTTTCATGTTGCCAACTCCCCTGTCTGACCACCGACTCCCCCGTCTGACCACCGACTCACCGTCTGACCACCGACTCCCACCGACTCACCGTCTGACCACCGACTCCCACCAACTCGCCCGTCTGACCACCAACTCCATCAGCTCACCGTCTGACCACCAACTCCATCAGCTCACCGTCTGACCACCAACTCCATCAGCTCACCGTCTGACCACCAACTCACCGTCTGACCACTGACTCCCACCAACTCGCCCGTCTGACCACCAACTCCATCAGCTCACCGTCTGACCACTGACTCCCCCGTCTGACCACTGACTCCCACCAACTCCCCCGTCTGACCACCAACTCCATCAGCTCACCGTCTGACCACTGACTCCCCGTCTGACCACTGACTCCCACCGACTCCCCCGTCTGACCACCAACTCGCCCGTCTGACCACCAACTCCATCAACTCACCGTCTGACCACCAACTCCCCAGTCTGACCACCAACTCACCGTCTGACCACTGACTCCCCTGTCTGGCTACCTACTCCTTCCTTCCTGTCATTTAGGAGTGGCCTTGTATTTTCCCGCTACTAAACGGACAGGATGTTTTACTGTGAAAAACCGACAAGCGCGCTATATCTGGTCATGTAGTTAGCTCAGCCTGAATTAGCAGCATAATTAACACACTTTGCAACAGTCACATCGTTTTTCTGCTCAAACACAGACCTGTCGACAGCAGTGACAACAGGTGATAAATGAAAGAACATTTCTGACCTGCTGAATCAGGTAAGCAGAGCCATAACTAGCATGAACCGGCTTCTAATTAGCATATTCACAGAACAAAGTTAGAGCGTTTTTAGTACAGACAGTTTAGGCGAGGTCACATTTTGGATTTTGCCTCAGGCTAAGGGAGCCACCAAAAACGTCAGGAATGATTTCAGTGTAACACAGGAAGTAGCACTAACTAATTCCGTTGTGGACTTACCGATAAAATAAAGTTTTCATCACAGAACAGCTGAGGTAAGAGAAATTTTACAACTATATTTTGACAAAGTGATTTCGCTTTTGCTGTTTTCGGGTTATTTCTCGCTAATGTTTTGATATTAGAGCGGTTTGATGGATATGTTTGGAATCTGGGTTGTTTGTGCATTTTGCATAAAGTTTCACAGCGCTAGAGCCAGAAATGTAGCGGCCGGTGCCGCTATATCGATTTCTATATTTCATATTCATTTAGTTGGTGTTTGAGCTGTGTTTGGAGCAGGTAGAAATGGCTTATATATTCTTGTAGCCCAGGTTCTGCTGTTTAATTTGATGTGCAACATCACTATATTCTTTCATGATTAGTACATTGTTTCACACTATTTCTTCCTCTTACACCCGACAGGCCCCCAATTGGGGGGTGCTCGGGCTTAAAGGGTTAAAAAGAATGGTGACCCAAAGAATCCAAATTGTGAGGTTCTTGACATACGCAGCCCCAGTAGATTCCAATGATTAATTGTAGAATTACAACAATCCTCCAGTCCTTATTAAAACAAGGCTTTTAATTTTAATCATTTCAGCTTTGTACAGAACGAGCCCAACCCAGGATCCTCTCCCATCATGCCTCGGGTGTCGTTCGCCCCTCCCTCGCTCTGCCTCACCTTCCTCCCCTTGCTGGATGGCCTCCTTCCCTCCCTCCCCCCCACAGTCCGAGACGTGGATGTCCCCCCTCTGTTCCGGGAGCGCTTCATCCTGTCGGGGTACCGTCCTGCGGGCCTGTCGTGGCGTTGTTATGTCCTCAGCCTCTTCCAGATCCACAACGAGACTGTGAACGTGTGGAGCCACCTGCTGGCCGCCATCTGCATGTTGATGAGGTTCCTGATGTTCACCGTCCTGCAGGGAGGGGTACTGAGCCGTTACAGTCCTGTTTGATGTCCTGGTGTCTCACAGCTGTGTTTGACCTCCTGCTGTCTGACCTTTGACCTCCTCAGGGGATCCTGGGGTTTCGGCTGCAGGGTCCTGAAGGTCAGGGGTTTTCTGTAGACGTCTCCTCGCTGCCTCTGGTCCTCTACGTTTTCTCTGCTGTCGCATACCTGAGCTGCAGGTGAGCCAATTATAAAAGCTTTAAGAGTTAATAGTTTCTTTTTTTAATACAAAAAACACCATCACTTTGCAAGTGACCCTCTTTGACCTCACGGGGAAAACTGATCCTTTGTTGATATGAAATGATTGATAAATGCATCTTTAACTCATCACCTGCTTGTTGCAGTGCTGCGGCTCACCTGTTGCAGTCCCACTCGGAGCAGGCGCATTACTCGCTCTTCTTCCTGGACTACGTGGGCGTGGCCGTCTACCAGTACGGCTGCGCTCTGGCTCTGTACCTGTACAGCTCTGACCCCGCCTGGACACAAAGCATGCTGGGACAGGTGTGTTGATGTGTGTCACATCTATCCTCAGTGAATCACATGATGCACTGATGATGTCATTCCTGGCAGGTCCTGCTCCCGGCCGCCGCCCTCCTCGCCTGGTTCTCTTGCATCACCTGCTGTTATGCAAAGCTTTGTTTCCGGAAGCCGTACCCGCTCCACAGGAAGCTGTGCCAGGTGGTGCCGATGGGCGTGGCCTTCCTGCTGGACATCAGCCCGGTCGCCCACCGTCTCTCCACCTACAGCTGGACAAGCAACTCTGCACTGCCACTGCACTTCCTGCAGGTGGTGCTTTTTACTCACTATCAACCCATTGACGTCATTATTTCTTTGTGATTGTATGTGCAAATATCTGTTATTCAGGTTCAGTTTCTCCAAAAGTAAAACACCTAATACTTGTTTTACTTAATGTTTGTTGAGTTTTGCCTCTTTCGTATTAAACTAAAGTGTCTTTATGCAGTATATTGAAAAAACAGCTTTTAATGCAATTAAGACCTTGAATGGATGGTGGATGATGGTCGTGCTGCATGTACAGTCTCATATCAGCCCGATGGTGGAGGACGATCAGCAGTCGATCATAGTGGACGATAACTGAAGCTGACTGTTACTTATTTACACGTAAACATGATGAAAAAATGTGTTCTCCAAAAGTCAACTTAACTGTCTTCTGTCATTTGTCCACCAGATGGTGCTGTTTCTGCTGTCAGCCTTCTTCTTCGCTTGTCCCATTCCTGAGCGCTTCTCCCCTGGCAACTTTGACATTGTTGGCCACGGCCACCAGATCTTCCACATCCTGATCTCCTTCTGCACGCTGGCCCAGCAGGAGGCGCTGTTCCGGGACTTTCTGTGGCGGCGGCTGGCACTGGTCAGGGAGTTTGGAGAGCAGCGCCTCCTGCTGGCCTGCGCTTCCTTCCCCTGCCTGATGCTCTGCTGCATGATGACGGCACTCGCCATGAGGAGGCGCACTCGAGCTCAGCTGATGAAAGAACAAAGATAGAAGGAACAGGAACATCAACACAAATCCTACATGACTGTTAGTTTAACCTCCCACAAAAGTGCTGATATTTTCTACTCTACATATGTTTTTCTATTATACATCCCTGTTCTACTGTTCAATGAAAGTAAACTGTTATCCATCTCCTACCCCCGTCCTTAATTATCAACACAAATATGTAGGCAGTTATGTATCTATGTATGTATGTGAAGCATGTGTGTACAAATATAAGTGAGTGCATATTATGGGCATGTGAAGAGACACATAATAGCCTGATCTCATCTGCACTTTGTTGTTATTGTTTTTTACAGTTTTTTTGTTTTTATACATATATATTTTCTGGGATTATTGTCATATAAACCTTTTACGTGCATGTATGTTTTATAATTATGTTTATGCTGCAGACTACATATTTTTCTTCATGTACATATGAGAACGTAAAAAAGACAGAAAAGAGAGGTATCAAGGTTATGATGGTTTGAAATTCTACCTGCACTGTTCTTATCTTCTTGGATTACTTCCTGATTGTTGCAATACCTCTGAAAATAAAAAGAACATTGCAAAAAAAAAAGAAAAGAAAAGAAATGATGAGTTAAATAAATGTCCTGTTTTCATGATGTTTTTAAAGACTGCAAATCTTTTTCACCTCAGCTTCGTTCAGACGGAGGCAGAAATCCAGCAGATCCAATAACATCTGCTCATAAAACTGAGCCTATTTACACAAGAGACCATAAATGAATCATTGACAGTAGATGTTGTTATCGATCTCTCTCAGATCTCTGCAGGCGTCGCTCCACCAGTCAAGCAGTAAGTGTCAGTTGGAGTGTTTGGGTGGAGCCGCTGATAAAGTTCCAGTTTCAGTTTGATTTGGACTTTAATAAGCTTATCGGCTGCAGCTGCTTGTGGTCAGAGGAACGGCCATAAAAACCACAAACACTCCCTCTGTGTCTGACTGTGAGCTGTGAACCATATTTACCCTCCATCATTTTATTGAGGGTCTGAATCATGATAGTGGAATTTATGTTCAGCATCAGTTACTTTAACTCACCTTCAACGAGAACGATGGGGTGTTTGGGTTCGTTGTCAGGTGGATACCGCGAAGGTTTACCTATGCTGAGTGAAGTTGAAGTACTCTGACTGCACTCTAATCACTTAACAGTAGATATGTACTTTAACCACGGTTTTAAAGAACTAACCCCAGACAACGGCTTTGAATGAAAGAGAACGACCGTTTGCTGTTTGTTTGTTTTTCAAATAACACAAATAAAATAAACTCTCACTTTAGAATGAAATAAAAAAATATTACTTAGACCCTTTAAAAAAATACCTCCTGCAAAAATTAGCAAATCAATCCATTTCTTTCCTCAGAAAATGCACAAACTAATTGGCTTCTAATCGCCCGAAATCGTACTCAACAACCTGTGTGTGTTCTCAGAGTTGGGTCAAAATCCCTCTTTCTCTCTGCTTATCACCTGTAATGAACTCAGGTCAAATCACACACTCATAACCTTCAGTGGGCACACACACACGTTCACACACAC
>JAFREQ010000026.1:4830000-4957500 GCA_025331565.1 Holacanthus passer
AGAGATTCTGAGGTGGACAAAAATCCTTCCAGTCTCATCAGGGTGGTAAGAGACCTTTGACCTCTGAGATGGAAACGTTCATTTCAAACAATAAAACCGGTGATGAAATAAATCTTGTCGATTGGCAGGTGAGTCTGGAAGAAGCCGTGGGGGCGAGAGAGAATCCAACGATCAACGAGATCCAAAACGATGAAAAAGGTGAGTGAGCTTTGGCTCAGCAGCAAACTAAGATGAAGACAATTATTATAATAAAACAAGGCACATCTTTAAAAAATTTTTTTTTTTTTTTTTTTAAAAACCTTTGAGAAAGACTAAAGCAGTGTTTGTCAGAATTTCACTCAGTTCGGTTGTCAGTGATTTGTCAGTGATTTTCTGTCTCTTCATCTTCCTTTGTTTGCTCCTGCTGAACAAAACAGCCGCCGTCACTTCGTGGAGGAGCCACTTGGGGGCGCCACAAAACCACCAAGGTGAATGTGCCAGTCTGATTGAAACTCTGCTCCTCCTGTTAAACTGCTGCTGGTTCACGTGCAAAGATGTTTTTGCACCGACAGATTAACTGACATGAAGCAGATTTATGTGCAACAGTCGAGGTTGTTTCTCTGCATGTCGTTTTTTTTCTCTGCAACAACTTTGCTTTATTTGTTCTGGTTTTACAGGTTTAAGGCAAATAACAAAAAATGTGTCATAAAAACACAAAGAGGACAAATGGGTAGATGAAATTAAAAAAAATTGCTGACCTACATTAAACTTTAGCTGTTTATACGTACAAATAAGTAGTGAAATGTTTGTTTGTTTGTTTGTTTTGTGTGTGTGTGTGTGTCCTCAGATGTTCAGACCAGTGACAGCGCAGCAGTGATGAAGACAAGTGAATCTGAAAGTGACCGAGGTATTTTATTTTTCACTCTGTAGACCAGAAGAAATTATTTTAATTTCTCTTTTTGTTATTTTTATTCATAAAACCAGTTATTACATTTCCCATGATGCTCAATTCCCACTGCTCTGTGTGTGTGTGTGTGTGTGTGTGTGTGTTCAAATCCTGAAGAAGAAAACTCGGTCCAGTTCACTCCATGGAGGAGCCACCTGATGGCGCCACAGAGCCCAGGTACAGACCTGCATGTGATTAAAGCTGAAAGTATTTGTCCGTTAATTGTAAATAATTATAAGAAAACACAGAAGAAGAGAATCTTGTAGGAGAAATAACTAGTAAAACTTTTCTTATAAAATGTGTCTTTGTTGTCAGACTCCGACCACATCTACCACGTCATCGGAGGAGGGCGGAGCAGCGGCGGCGTCTCGTCACCACCGACCAATCAAGAGCCAGAGGAGGAGCGCAGCGTTCACTCTGCAGCGGCGGAGGATGTGAGTGACAACGACAGGAATTTAGTGTATGCACAAATCAGCAGGAAGGTGAGACAAGCCCCGCCCCCTGTCTACACACCTGAGGAGGCGCAGGAGGAGGAGGAGGAGGAGGAGTTCTCACCTCCACTGCCTGACAGGGAGGCACAGCTGGAGGGATGATGATGATGATGATGATGAAGGACAGCAGCTAAAACTGAGACTAAAGATGAAGGACAAGAGACGAAAGATAAAAGACGGACGACAAAGGACAAAAGAAGGAAGACGTCCATAAATCACGTTATTATTATTGATTACGCTTCAGGTTGATTTCCTTCCTTCCTTCCAGACAGACGCAGTTCTATAAGAATCAGCTCGTAGAGATGTCAAACTTCCTGATGATCCATGATTCACCTCAGGCAACATTCAGTGGCCTCTTTAATAGATTTCACATTATTTATACTTTGTATGTTTTGTGTATAACACGATGGCTCCGATGCAGCTGAGTGACTGTTAGAAACCAAACTCCCTCCACGACTCGAGTCCCCGCTGAAACACCGACCACGAACAGAAACGACCTCTGTCGTCTGTTCTATGTTTAGTTCAACAAAGATTATGTGACATTATTTTATAATGTTATAATCATATTATTGTTTGCAAATGGAAGCTCTGTCCTGATGGTGGCGCTAGAGGAAAAGCCAGCGGTTGTTAAAATCATCAGACCAGATCACAGCAGATCTCTGCTTCATTTCCACGACTCGACTCAACTCGGAACTGTTCTTCTTTTGTTGTTTTCGTTGTTGTGCCTGACGCCAGGTGTCGCCTGGGTCGAGGTTCCACACGAGCTTCGGTAAAACTGGATGGTGACTCACAGCTAACGAGCTACAAAAGCTTCCTTCCAGGATCCAGAATCGGCAGCTTCCACTCGCTGAGATGAAGCGATGCTGATCTGACCTCTGAGCAGGAACATCGACTGCAGGCTCTGTGGACATCTGACTCTTCAGTCAGACAGGAAATGATGTCATCGTTTCCCGTGAAAGTTTTTTATCAGGTTTCTGATCAGTGCAAGTTTGGAATAAAGCTGCAGCATTTAGAAAATCAGACGTGAGGTGAGTCAGATGATGTTGCTGTGTCATGATGAGTGTGTGTGTGTGTGTGTGTGTGTGTGTGTGCTGGTGACATCCTGCTGTGATTGAGTCACAGCTCAGCTGGTGTATGAAACGCAGCAGCAGCCACGTTCACCTCGTCGCCCGTTCACTGCAGCAGCTCAGAAACACAGCTCCTCACCCACAGGAGCCGGAGGGGTTTTTCTTTATGGAGCTGCTTTGTGCTCATGAACATTGTGGTAGTGAAACCGAAAAAGAGAGAAACCCAAACCGCTGATACAGAGACGGAGGAACACTGTTCACTGATGCACCTGCACATGAGACTCTCGGGCCACAGGTGAGAAACAGAGTCAGATCATCGCCACAGTTTCAAACCAGGAACAATCAGATTCAGGAGTTTTTTCATGACGTGTTCGAGGTGCGTTGTTCTTCGTCAGCTGCCTGTTTGTACTCGTGCTGCTCCTCCCTTTAACACTGATCCGCTGAAAAACACTGATTAACAACAGCAAGCAGCAGTGACCTCTGACCCCAGAGCTGCCGGTGAGACACAAGGGCAGCATGTGGAACATGATGGAACCTGATCGCTGCGACCTGTTTGACCTTCATCAGGATGAAACTTCAGCAAACACTGATGTTAACATGAGGCTAAGTTTGACCTGAGGAAAAGCTGCAGCCACAGAATCAAACTGTGAGTTAATCAGCGAGTCGACGCCGCTGCACACAGTCCCACCTGCTCAGGTGACGACATCATCGGCTGATTAAACGGCTCCGAAATGCATCGTGGGTGATGACGTGATCGCAGAGTTAATTAGAAGAGTGAAGGGGAGACGACGTTCAGCTTCCAAAACACCAGAGATGTAAAATGGCCATTTCAACAGTAACATGACGATCACGTTCGACGCCCTGAGCAGAAGGCAGAGACGCTGTGAATCACTCAGCCGCTTCAGGCCATCGATCGACGGTGGTTTGAAACAGAACAGTCGATAAAACAGGTTTTTCAAACATTGTGAATCACCACAACCACAAGATGCTCGAGACAAACAGTCATGAATGTTCACAGAAAATATCAGGCTGATTGGTCCAAGAGTCTGAGAGATTAACTGCACACACACACGCACGCACACACACACACACACACACACGCACACACACACACACGCACGCACGATTTATTCTCATGTGCTGGTGGTGAAGTCCGTTGTCCCACCGTGCGAACAGAGGAGCTGCTAATGTGAAAATAAATCAAATGAATTGTTGGTGAAACAGGTCTGAAGAGACAAAAACTGAGAGTGAGAATATAAATGTTTTGTTTTGTCTTTAAGTTTAATCGTCAGTGACCAAAGTCCAAAGTCACCGTTTGCTGTCTGTCAGCACATATTGCATCACTTCCTGTTAAAGTACAACTGATCTCTTGTATAATAACTGCAACAACAGTACTGAGACGTGTCTGAATACTTTATTTGGTAACAATGAGAAAAGCTGCTTCAACTTCACTGTTTCTCTTGAAGTTGTATTAAAAGTAGTAGAATTCATACAGCATCAGACTGCAATGGATTATGGGAAACTGAGGAACTGAAACCAGGTAAAAGAAGGTTGCTCTTCTCAGAGTCTTTGAAATGGACCAAAAATCCGTTGTCTCGAGTACAGATTCAATCTGGAATGTAAAAAAATCTAAAATCCATTTTTGACTTTATTATTAATCCAGTGTTTCTGTTGAACACAACTGGTTCCCAGTAGAAACCAGAGCTGGAACTGGAGCCGCGCTCCTCGAGTCCATACGGACAAACAGCTGCTCGTCCGCAGATTCACACTCGGCTCATTACTCGATAATCAGGATTAAAGAACCGCAGCAGCTGGACGACGATCATCATCATCTGAGGCCTCACAAAATATCTTCATCACCACAAGAAGAAGATCACAACTGATCCAAAAAACCCAGTGGTGGAATGTAACTAAGTACATTTACCCAAATACAGTGGTTAAGTACAGGTTTGAGGTACTTGTACTGTTCATAAATCTGTGAATAGAAACGTGAACTTTGGACCAACGTGCGAAGATGTTTACATCTTTACATGACGACTTATTTCATCTGAACAGGTGAAATGTCTTCAGACATTTAAAACTTTGAGTATGTTAAACTTTTCTGTCTTGACAATGTTGACTGACGCTTCAGCGCCTTTTGTTGTCGTCATATGTGGTCATGTGACCTCTCACATGGCATCAGTCACATGACTCAGCACAGCGACAGCGGCTGAAGAGGGTCCCTGAAAGATCTGATGAACCTGCAGCTGATAAATTTTATATTTTGCTTTTATGCACTGGACAGTAAGAAGAAGTAATCTGAAAAGTAACTAGTAACTTGAGTCCTCAAATAAATGTAGTGGAGTAAAGTCCAGTATTTATCTCTGGATTGTGGTGAAGGAGAAGTAGGAAGACGAAATAGAAACACTCAAGTACAAGTACTTCATATTTGTACTAAGTACAGTACTTGAGTAAATGTACTTAGTTACATTCCACCACTGACTGACTGAATTATATCATAGAACATTTGTTTCCTAATTTCTTTAATGTTCTTTCCTGGATGACTCAATGAAAGTGGGTCAAACATTTCAAACCAGCAGAGACGTCAGTTTCCACACGTAGCTCACGAGCCTGAAGCAGCAGCTACGTGCAGCTACACGCACACACGCACACAGAGACACACACAGAGACACACGCACACACACACACACACACAGACACACATACACACACACACACACAGACACACACACACAGAGACACACAGACACACAGGCACACACACACAGAGACACACAGACACACACACACACACACACACACAGAGACATACACACACACACACACAGACACACGCACGCACATACACACACACACACGGGGGGGGCAGGTTACATAATCACTGATCTCTGCCTACAAGCTGCTCATTGTTATCACACAGTACAACTACACACAGTACTGCAGTACACACAGTAACACTACATGCAGTAATACTATGAAATATCTCACTGATGAAAACTGCAAAAACATGAATGTTGCACGAAAAATACTGTAATACTACTGTAATACTGTGTGGTTTGCAGTACATTCCTTCGATAATACAGAAAATATTTCGTGGTATTTCTGTTGTATTTAAACATCAAACTGTTCTGAACTTGTAAAATGTGGATGAAGAACTGAAACATGACGTCACTTTAACACAGCCATGAGATACTCTGAGAGTATTACTGAAGTACAGTAGTAGTACTGCGGCAGTACTGCGTGGACGGACAGTCCGCGTACTGACAGTGTGTCCCTTCACTTCACTGTCTCTGCACAAAGTCAGTAAACAACAGACCTCAGTGGGGTGTGTTCCTGCGAGGCTGAGCTCCGCCAATCAGCTTCCAGCTCCTCCCCACGTGGTTCTCTTGTTTACTACGAGGCTGGGGAGCAGCGCTGGGGCTGCTGGGAAAACCCGGAGCGGATCAGCTGGTCAGCGGTCAGGAGTCAGTGCAGAGCAGACAAACAACATGAGCAGTGTTTCTGTGGATCAATGATCTGATCGATAACGTCTGAATTCATTTGTTTTATTTTTCCTCCAAAACATCAAACATCATTTTGTTGTGTTAACTTTTGTACAAACATACAGAGTCAATGTTTAAGATGAATAAATGTAGGTTTTTTTTAATCATGTTGATCGATCGAGTGTAAAGATCAGAACCTTGGTCAGGGATGGAGGCTCTAATAAAAGACTTTATCCAGTTGCATTATGGGAAATGTAGGATCTCATGTATCTGGAGTTGAACCTGTACGAGGTTCAAGGTTCGAGGTTGAGCTTTACTGTCTGAAAACGACACAGAGCTGCTCAGTGAAAAGCAGCAATCAAACATATTTAGTTTATGTTTTATGTGATAACTTTGTGTGAGAATGTCATCATGTAACATATCAGCCAATCAGAAACCAGTATATTCTGTGGTCATTAAAGTCATCGTGTCGTAACCACACGTTCTGTTCATGTTGTGTGTAAGAAGCAGAAATCTGATCAAACTTTCACTTCATGTTGGAAAATTCACTTTCATCACAAACTGGTTTGTCTTGGTGCCATATTGAGAAACACACTCCCCTCCAGCTGATCCGGTCCATGTGTTGTGTGACTCCTCTCCCTCCCTGATGTGTTCATACTGGCTGCAGCACACACACACACACACACACACACTCCCTGTGCTCCCATTGAAGACCAGTGGACACCTTCAGCTGGAAGTCTTGTTGTTGTTGTTGTTGTTGTTGTTTTGGAGCTTCAGACTCTGCAGGTTTGTCACAGCTGATTCTTCCTCTTCCATCACGTTGTGTGTGAGGTCAAGCTGCTCTCTGCTTTTCTGACTCGGCTGGTTTGTGTGTGTGTGACTGAATGAACAGAGCTGCTGAAGACTTCATGTCACTTCAGGTTCCTTCAGTTTGTCCTTTCAGTCCAGACGTCAACTTCACTGATGGAGGATGAATCCGTTCCATTTGTGCAGTGAAAACTTTGACTGAACCTGAATCTTGTTCCGTCTGAACGAAGAGTTTGACTGTTGATATTTCACAGTTTCAATGGTTCAGAGACTCAGTGAAAATGGAATTAATGTTTTGAAGCTGTTTTTCTGCTTATTGACTCTTATTGTGGAGGTTGTGAACTCAGCACTGAAGGAATGTGATTGGTTCAGAGCTGCAGACAGACAGAGGGGGTGTGTGTGTGTGTGTGTGTGTGTGTGTGTGTGTTGACTTTAACCAGCTGAAGGTGGAGGCTGATGCTGCAGCAGGTTGGACACAGGAACAGTGTTCGTCCACCGCTGTGTCACGTTCTTGTTGACTGTTGGACTTTTTCACTACTTTCTGATGTTTTACAGAGAAATTGATTCATATCTGAAAGATGAATCGTTAATGAATGAAATGAAAATGAAAATAATTGTTAGTTGCTGCTCTGACTGAACTCGACTGTGAGTCGGACCTGATCAGTGTCTCTAAACTCTGGTTTCTCTGACTCACTGATTCACAGGAAACCTTGGACGGGGGGGGGGGTCATCATGTTTCATCATGTTGCCATGGTGACACAGTTTAATAATGAAGGTGACGTTCTAACCATCAGTGTCAGCAGATGTAATGTGATAAAGAAACATTTATGAACAGTTGAAGCCATCTGTTCACTTTAATCCTCCGCTCTGTTCGTTACTGTTATCCTGCAGTGTCTTTAAGCTGGTAATGGCTAACACACACACACTCACACACACTCAGACACACTCACACACACTCACACACACACACACACACACACACACACACACACACTCACACACTCACACTCACACTCACACACACTCAGACACACTCACACACTCACACACTCACACTCACACTCACACACACACACTCACACACACACACACTCAGCCTGACTGTAAATGACACTGCAGCCTGTGAGTCACTGTGATTTCTCTCAGATCTTTGAAAGGCAGAACAGATCTGATCAACAGTTGATCCAGAGCTGAACTTTTCCCAGCAGCCTCAGCGCTCAGGTATCAGGGAGCAACACTGAACTGAAATTTTATAGAAAGCGTCTCCAGGGGGCGCCGTGTGACGTGAGCGGAGTCAGTGTCGGTTACTGAAACAAACGTGTCGGTGTAGAAAGACGTGAGCGGACGTCTGCTGCACACCAGCCTCACACCCAACGATCAGAGGAGGCATTGTGGGTAATGTAGGCGCCAGGTTTTGACAAGGAGGAAGAATGTGTGGAATGAAAATATCGCTGGTTTTAAGTGTCCATCAAGAGTCAGACAGTGTTATAAGAGTAGGATGATAAATCAGGGGACGAGTCCTCTGAGGCACCTCAGGGTTCGACAGCGGCGACAGTTTCACCCTGTGAAGCGACTGAGTTTTTATTTGTCTCAGAGATCTTTTCTGTTTCTTGGGTTCAGATTCCAGCCGCTTAAGACAGACAGACAGACAGACATGTTGCCAAAGACACGTCTGGGGAAGCGCTCTCCTCTCGGGGCCTTGGTGAGCTCCACCTCCACCTGCCCGGCAGCAGGAACGCAACCCGTCCAGGAGCCGGTCGGCAGGGTCAGAGGTCATCCTGGACTCAAGGTGAGATCATCCCGTCAACGACCTCGGCAGTGTTTCTGTTCAGCACACACACAGACAGAAAATCCCAGTTTCATGTTTCAGTTCTTCAGAGAGATTGTTGGCAGAAACCCCAGTTCTGTTCGGGGAAAGTTTGCCTTGATTGACAGGTGTCTGAGCCTATCACAGTGAGCCGTGGTTCTTTTCTCTCTCAGGTGTATTTCCAGTGTGGAGGAGCAGGTGAATCTCCAGGTGTTGATCAGCTTGACCTCATGCAGAGTGACGTCTCTTCAACTCATCCCTCCTCCTCCTGCAGCAGATCTGTCTCGTCCTGCATCGACGTCCCCCGAAGGTCAGACGTCTTCTCCGTCCTCTCTCTCCTCTCTCTCCTCTCTCTCTCTCTCCTCTCTGTCCTCTCCGTCCTCTCTCTCCTCTCCGTCCTCTCTCTCCTCTCTCTCCTCTCTGTCCTCTCTCTCCTCTCTGTTCTCTCCGTCCTCTCTCTCCTCTCTGTCCTCTCTGTCCTCTCCGTCCTCTCTCTCCTCTCTCTCCTCTCCGTCCTCTCTGTCCTCTCCGTCCTCTCTCTCCTCTCTGTCCTCTCTGTCCTCTCTCTCCTCTCTGTTCTCTCCTCTCTCTCCTCTCTGTCCTCTCTGTCCTCTCTGTCCTCTCCTCTCTCTCCTCTGTCCTCTCCTCTCTGTCCTCCTCTCTCTCCTCTCTCTCCTCTCTCTCCTCTCTCTCCTCTCAGTCCTCTCTGTCCTCTCCGTCCTCTCTGTCCTCTCCTCTCTGTCCTCTCTCTCCTCTCTGTCCTCTCCGTCTCTCTCTCCTCTCTGTCCTCTCTCCTCTCCTCTCCTCTCTCTCCTCTCTGTCCTCTCCGTCCTCTCCTCTCTCTCCTCTCTGTCCTCCTCTCTCTCTGTCCTCTCTGTCCTCTCTCCTCTCTGTCCTCTCTCTCCTCTCTGTCCTCTCTCTCCTCGGTCCTCTCTCTCCTCTCCGTCCTCTCTCTCTCCTCTCTCTCCTCTCTGTCCTCTCGGTCCTCTCTCTCCTCTCTGTCCTCTCTGTCCTCTCTCTCTCTGTCCTCTCTGTCCTCTCTCCTCTCTGTCCTCTCTGTCCTCTCCGTCCTCTCTCTCCTCTCTGTCCTCTCTGTCCTCTCTCTCCTCTCTGTCCTCTCCGTCCTCTCTGTCCTCTCTGTCCTCTCTCTCCTCTCTCTGTCCTCCTCTCTCTCTCTCCTCTCTGTCCTCTCTCCTCTCCTCTCTCTCCTCTCTGTCCTCTCTCTCTCTCTCTCTCTCTCTGTCCTCTCTGTCCTCTCCTCTCTCTCCTCTCCTCTCTGTCCTCTCTGTCCTCTCTCTCCTCCTCTCTCTCCTCTCTGTCCTCTCTGTCCTCTCCTCCTCTCCTCTCTCCTCTCTCTCCTCTCTCTCCTCTCCGTCCTCTCTCTCTCTCTCTCCTCCTCTCCTCTCTGTCCTCTCTGTCCTCTCTCTCTCCTCTCTGTCCTCTCTCTCCTCTCGGTCCTCTCTCTCCTCTCTCTCCTCTCTGTCCTCTCTCTCCTCTCGGTCCTCTCTCTCCTCTCTGTCCTCTCTGTCCTCTCCGTCCTCTCTGTCCTCTCTGTCCTCTCTTTCCTCTCTGTCCTCTCTGTCCTCTCCGTCCTCTCTCTCCTCTCTGTCCTCTCTGTCCTCTCTCTCCTCTCTGTCCTCTCCGTCCTCTCTACACACTGTGCCTCTGCTCGTCTTCCATTAAACAAATTGTGCCTCCTGTCGTCCTGCAGCCAGAGGAGTCCGGAGGAGGTGGACATGGACGAGCTGATGGCAGCGATGGTTCTCAGCAGTTTGTCCTGCAGCCCTCTGCTGCACAGCCCCGCCCACCCAGACACAACAACAGGTAAACAACAGTGAACAACAACAACAAACAACTACAGCAAATAATAGTAAAGCTGACGCGAATACAAAAATCTCCAACACACAAACAATAACTACAACAGAATACTGCAATCAAAAGTGTTGGTGGTGTTTTACAGTGTTTCATGTATTATCATTTCTTAATAACATTAAATGTGAAAAGGTGAAGAAATGTGGATGAAAAACAAAATTCTGGTTAATCTCAACACCGGCAGGTAAAAAGCAGAGGCCGGTGCCTTTGTGTGTGCAGCGCCAACTAGTGGTTAGAGCAGTATCTGCAGTGACAGGAGTCGAAACAGTAGCAGTAATTGTATAGGATGTTTAAGTATAATGTATAAAGTATTACAGTAAATGACGTCACGCAGACAAAACGTAAAGCTTTGAATTTTAATGTTGTTTTTGAGGTAAACGTTCACGCAGGTTTAGTTCTCAGGTTACAGTTACTGTGTGTTTCACTGTGTTTCAGCTCCTCTGATGGACTGCGGAGGCGGTGAACTCTCTGACGGCGGCAGCAGCGGCTACTGGAGCGTCGGCCACAGCAACGGAAGCCCCGCCCCCTCTCCGCCAATCGCAGTGCCCGCCGTCAGCCCGACCACGCCCCCTGACGAAGGACTGGACATGGAGCTGGAGCAGGTTCTGTTCGATGAGCCGGCGCCACGGAGGCGCAGGGTGAGCGGGTTTTTATGGTCAGAGGAGAAATGAAGGAGCGGCGCTGCAGAGCGAGTGACGACTGTTTGTCTCCTCCTCAGAACTCGGCGAAGGCGGCGTACAGGTGTCTGTGGCCGAGCTGCGGGAAGGAGCTCACCACAGTGGTGGGAATCAAACGCCACATCCGGACGACGCACCTGTGGTAAGACTCAGCTGACAGACAGAGAGCGTCTCTGCTGATTCTGGAGGTTGACTTGAAGAATAGTTGAAGACTGACTTGACCTTTGACCTCTCACAGCCGCGGCGGCGAACACGAGCGCTGTTCCCGCAGCGAGGAAGATTTTTACTACACTGAAGTGAACCAGTGGGACCAGCAGCAGCAGCAGCAGTCTCCTCCACTTCCTGTCCTCTGTGGCCCCGCCCCCGCCTCCCCCACCTCCTCCTCCTCCTCCTCCCCCTCCTCACCTCCCAGCCCTCCCCCTCCCTCCCCTCCCTCCCCTCCTTCCCCTCCCTCTCCAGCCTGCAGCGCTCTGAGTCGCTCCGCCCCCTCCTCCTCCGGCAGCTTCTGGCAGGTCCAATCAGAGCACTCCTACCAGGTGGGTGGGGCTTATCGGCACTGACAGTGATTGTGTTCAAAACACCATTAGATTAATCACTTCATTTCATTAATGACTAAAATACCATATAGAGAATAAATAATGAAACAAAAATAAGTCAGTCATACAGTAAAAAAGTGTAACTGTGAAACTTATTTTAAATATTATGTAAATGAAAACATTCATAATGTTTGTTCTCTTGTGTTTTTATTGATATACAACCACAATTTTTAATAGAATTTTATCATAGAAGTTTTGTGTAAACTTTGTGTTTTAGGCTCCACCTCCCAGTCATGTGACATCAGCAGCAGCCTCTAACACACCCTCCTGTCATTGGACGGCTCCGCCCACCAGCTGCCTCCGACAGGTAAATCCTTCAATCAAACATTAGAGAAACATCCAGAAACTGAAAACAAGTTTGTGCATCAGAATTTAGTTTTTTCTTCTTTTCTACGAATCCTGCGTCGACCCCTCAGGTTTATCTGTGACCTCTGGAGGGGCCCGACCCCTCAGGTTGAACCACTGCACTAAACTAACTGACTGGATATAAAGTAGTTCAGACCAGCGCCACCTGGAGGCTCCAACAGGAAAATACTGCTCTGACATTGATGCTTCAGGATCAACAATCTGATAATGTGACAGAGAATCAGACACAGGAGACGTTTTACTGCTCAACCAGGACTTTACTACATGAAGCCGACAGTACTGCAGTACTTTTACTACATGAAGCCGACAATACTGCAGTACTTTTACTACAGGAAGCTGACAATAATGCAGTACTTTTACAGAAGTAGGATTTTCAATGCAGAACTTTTACTTGTAACAGTTTTTTCACCTTGCTTTGTTAGTACTTTTACTGAAGTTTTGGTTTGGGTCTGGTTCAGTCTTTGATTTCACACCTGCTTATTGACAGAAAACTACAGAATAACACAGAACTTATATTAGAAGTCGTTGCAGTACTGCAGCTCTCTGTACCAGGTACAATTACTATTATTGTGTTTATCGTTCATGTTACTGTTCTTTTGTTCTGTCCAGATTTCTGGACAAGCTACATTTTGATGCTTTGACAACATCTTGAAACTTTCGTACTTTGAACTGAACTGAATTGAACATCGATAGTGTACTGGTGTGTGTGTGTGTTTGTGTGTGTGTGTGTGTGTGTCTGTGTGTGTGTGTGTGTGTGTCTGTGTGTGTGTGTGAGTGTGAGTGTGTGTGTGTGTGTGTGTCTGTGTGTGTGTGTGTGTGTGTGTGTGTGTGTGTGTCTGAGTGTGTGTGTGTGTGTGTGTGTGTGTGTGTGTGTGTGTGTGTGTGTGTGTGTGTGTGTGTGTGTGTGTGTGTGTGTGTGTGAGTGTGTGTGTGTGTGTGTGTGAGTGTGTGTGTGTGTGTCTGGTTGTGTGTGAGTGTGTGTGTGTGTGTGTGTGTGTGTGTGTGTCTGTCTGAGTGTGTGTGTGTGTGTGTGTCTGAGTGTGTGTGAGTGTGAGTGTGTGTGTGTGTCTGAGTGTGTGTGAGTGTGAGTGTGTGTGTGTGTCTGAGTGTGTGTGTGTGTGTGTGTGTCTGAGTGTGTGTGTGCGTGTGTGTGAGTGTGTGTGTGTGTGTCTGAGTGTGTGTGTGTGTGTGTGTCTGTGTGTGTGTGTGTGTGTGTCTGTGTGTGTGTGTGTGTGTCTGAGTGTGTGTGTGTGTGTGTGTGTGTGTGAGTGTGAGTGTGTGTGTGTGTGTGTGTCTGAGTGTGTGTCTGAGTGTGTGTGTGTGTGTGTGTGTGTGTGTGGACAGAGGAGAATTGCTCTTGGTGTGAGTTGAACACTGAAACTCGGCTGCTCTTTGTTTCTTCTTCACAGAGAACAGACGGTGTTGGACTTTCCCGGAGAATATTAGGTTAGATTTGAGATGTTTTAGCGACTGCTGTGCATCCCCTGAAAGCCCACTTCACCGTCTGTCCATTAACACACACACTTCTCCAATTCACTTCTGTTTTCTCTCAGCCTGGATCCTGTACAGCCGCCTATTGTTTATTTCCTTCAGCAGCAGAGAAGCCTGTTAAAACTGGTTTTATACTGGAGGGGGGTTAACTGTGTGTGTGTGTGTGTGTGTGTGTGTGTGTGTGTGTGTGTGTGTTGCTCCTCCCTGCTCATGGTTTTCATTCAGCAGGAAAATCCCCTCTTGGATGGTTTGTGGTCACATTTTCCATCAATCTGCCACAGTGCAGTGCTGCCACCTGCAGGCTGATGGAGGGAACTGCAGAATGTTTTGATAGGACAAACACAAAGGACATTAACAACCTCAGAGACAGAAACACACAAAATGATGACGATGAAAAAACAAACAACCTCCTGCTGTTTGTTTTCTGCTCCAGAAATAAAACGTGCGAAGACAGAAGAGAAACACTGACACTCTTCATCACCTTCACGCTGACTCCTCTTCATCTGTCTCCTCAGGGTTTGGCGTTTCGGGTGCGTTCGGTCAGTGTAGGAGAGCAGTGGCTCCAGCAGCAGAGCGCCCCCTGCAGGTCAGTGTGGTATTAATCAACACACACCTAAACACAAGTTACAGCTTCCACGTCCTCACAGGCAGAGGTGGAATGTAACTAAATACATTTACTCAAGTATTATGCAATTTTTGAGATACTTGTACTTTGCTTGTGTATTTTAGTCCAATACTACTTTCTCCTTCTCCACATCTCAGAGGGAAATATTTTACTTTTTACGGATCTGAGACTTTTTCTATGGACACAAAAGGTCTGTTTCTCTTAAATATTGTTGACAAGTCTGTGTAAATCTGTGTCAGTGAGCACTTTGCTGAGATGATCCCTCCACCTCACAGGTGTGGCAGATCAACGTGCTGATTGGACAGCATGATTACTGCACAGGTGTGTCTGAGGCCGGCCACAAGAAAAGGCATACACCTTTGGAGACGGCTCATGGTAGAGAAATGAACATTCAGTTCACAGGCAACAGCTCTGGTGGACATTCCTGCGGTCAACATGTCAACTGCACGCTGCCTCAAAACTTGTGCTGTGATAAAACTGCACATGTCAGAGTGGCCTTTCCTTGTGGCCGGCCTCAGACACACCTGTGCAGTAATCATGCTGTCCAATCAGCATGTTGATCTGCCACACCTGTGAGGTGGAGGGATCATCTCAGCAAAGTGCTCACTGACACAGATTTACACAGACTTGTGAACAATATTTGAGAGAAACAGACCTTTTGTGTCCATAGAAAAAGTCTCAGATCTTTGAGTTCGAAACACACCTGGTGATGTTCACGGTCGATGCTTCTTTCCTCCTCTGTCAGGAGGATTCGAGGCGAAGCCAAGAAATGCCGGAAAGTTTACGGCATCGAGCACAGAGAGCAGTGGTGCACGGCCTGCCGCTGGAAGAAAGCCTGCCAGCGCTTCCTGGACTGAGCGGAGGATGAGCCGAAGCAGGCTGTAAACTCCAGCCTCGCCCGGTGGATGTTTTATACTTCCTGAAACCAGAAATATTTTTTTGTTTTTACACTTTTTCTACTTTTGCTAGAAGTGTCTTTTTTATTTTGAATGTGTTTTGGAAGGTATTTTGTAGATGTCGTGTCCTGTCAGTGCTTCTTGATGAACAGATTGTGGCAGCTATGATGTGACCTTGAAGAGTCTTTACATCCGGCCGACTCTCCTCAGGTGTTTTTAACGAAACCAGCCAACTGTGTCAGGATCCACATGTTTATTAGTTGAGTCATATAAACTTTCAGTAAAAATGGAAATGGATTTGTTGTGACCGAGCTTGTCTCCTAAAGGTCGGAGAGTCAGCTGGATAACTTTAATCCTGAATCAAGTTCTTGCAAAGCTGGTTCAGATTCAGATGGTGCCTACTAACATCAGTCTTTATTCAGATTTATGGATCCAAACATACGAGTCACAGCTTCTACGGGAGCCCGACAAGGACAAAAATACTGTGTTCCTGTTTAAGAGTCGAGTCCAAAAGAGAACAGAGGCTAAAGTTTACAGTGTTTCTGCCTGACTATAAATCAGGCTTCTAACAAACAGCAGGAAGTTCATTACCAGTAAAAACAAAGAAAGAGAATATTAGTATTAGTTTGGTGAAAGTGTTTCCGCGCTGGATAACAGGCAGCTTTGTGATTTAAAGATATCTTTCTGCAGTGTGTAAATAAAAGGGACTCCCTCTGAACCGCAATGACAGAAAGGACAGAACAGTGTTTGACTGGAGAATCAGCGCCACCTGCTGTTCAATCAGTGAACTCATAATCACACAGCAAGGGTGGATGGAAACAAACTTTCATTCATGTTTGCATTAAATTTGGATGGAAAGAGCGAGCGCATCGTTCGAGCTACTAAAAAACAAAATACGTGTGTTTGATTTCCTGTTGGTGATGTCGTCGTATGAAAGGTCATCTCGGGTCTCACTGGTGCTACAACAGGCTCCTGGACCAATCTGCAGTTTGTACACAAAGAACTGACTCAGGAGCAGTTTTGAACCCTGAAACACCAAACTGACCATCAGACGTCGTTTCCTTCATTTTTCCAGACTTTCCTCCAAACTTAATTCTTTTCTTATGAATCAGTGGAAACGTTTACCTTCAGTTCCTTATTAAACACTTACAATCAGTATATGAACATGTAATAGAAGGTTCATAACACACTTATAACCTAAGCAGACTGAAGCGTTCATGAATGTATGTGTCACCAACTGAAGCTGTGGACAGTCGCGAGTGGAGGCTCCTCATGACCTGTCTCTAACATCACAGTCTGTTATTAACCATTTATTACATGTTTACGTTCAGCGTTCACAGACAGAGTCGCTGCTCTCGGTCTGTTAGCCTGCCGTCTGCAGGAACGCGGCATTGGACCCGTCAGTCGTGGTCAGCTCCTGTTTTTTACTGTGGCCTCGGTGCGTCAGGTCTCGGCTCCACAGACGCAGAGCTTGATCTTAAAGCCACGACTGCAGGGAACCTTCAAAACATGCCCGATCAGAACGAGGCGACCGCTCAGCCTTCGTTAGAGCTGCTTCCAGCAAAATGGTCAACGGAGCCGGAGAGCACAGCAGTTCTACGCACAGCGGTTCTACACACAGCAGTTCTACACACAGCGGTTCTACACACAGCGGTTCTACACACAGCAGTTCTACACACAGCGGTTCTACACAGCAGTTCTACACACAGCGGTTCTACACACAGCAGTTCTACACACAGCGGTTCTACACAGCGGTTCTACACACAGCTGTTCTACACACAGCGGTTCTACACACAGCAGTGGTTCTACACACAGCTGTTCTACACACAGCAGTTCTACACACAGCGGTTCTACACACAGCAGTTCTACACACAGCAGTTCTACACAGCGGTTCTACACACAGCAGTTCTACACACAGCGGTTCTACACAGCGGTTCTACACACAGCGGTTCTACACACAGCGGTTTTACACACAGCGGTTCTACACACAGCTGTTCTACACACAGCGGTTCTACACACAGCAGTTCTACACAGCGGTTCTACACACAGCAGTTCTACACACAGCAGTTCTACACACAGCGGTTCTAGTTCTAGTTCTATTGAAGTTTTCTCAAAATATGAGGATTACACCTAAATTATTGTAACGTATGTGTAAAACTGGGTCTGGAGCGGCTGCGTCCAGAGGGGGCGCTGTGGAGGCTCTCTGGCTCTGCAGGTCGATGTTTCCCAGCTTTCTCGAGAACCATTCCTCTAAACTAGTTCACGCTCAACGCTTCGCTTCCTTCGGTCGTCAGCAAAGTGTGAAGTCGATCAGATGAACGTTGTCGAGAAAATCAAAGATCAGAGATTCTTTTCTTTGTGGTCAGATTTTATCATCAGGTTCTGACTAAATGTCAGATATCTTCACTTCACTGTAAATATCAGCATCACTGTTCCTCCTGTTCATTTCCCATCAGCCCTTTCTTCACGTGAGCTTCAGCTCAGTTGTTTTGTTTGGAAACAGAAGCCATTTCTCTTCTCTGTGGAGACGACGTGCAGCGTCGATCAAAAGGTCTGTTTAAATACAAATACACAATGTTTTACACTGAATTATATATATTTCATATCGACTCTTTCCTGGTGTCTAGATATAGATGCAGACACCAGACCCACATACGTATATTCAACAAAGAACCTGAAGCCTTTTTAAAAGCTCAGATTTCAGATGTTTAACTTTTCTTTGCAGTTAACTGAGACCAAGATTCTTCTATTTATATTCTCTATATGTTCTGTTTATGAGCAAGATAAGAAAATGTTCATCGTTATAATCGTATCATTTTTAAGATGCACTCTTTTATACATGATGTGAAATTCTTGATATTGTTATAATAAAGTCAAGAAGTTGATTCTGGCTCATTTTGTCTGGTTTGGTTTGTCTTTACTGCTGTTACGATCAAAGCCGACGACTTTGATCACCAAGAGATTTTCTTTAGTTTCCAGAGCCTGAACTGATTATTCAGTTTAAATAAAAAGCACAAACACAGACAATCAAGTTAATGTGATGTAAAAAGGATAAATGAAATCCTCACTTTGGAGAAGCATGATCATTTTGTTTTTTTACTGTAGTAAATATTTCTTATCAATACTCTTCCATTTATTTTCTTTCCATCAAATTATTAATAAACCCCTGATTCTTTCAGGAAACACAAAACCTAAGTTTTAAATAAAGTTTTTATTAAAGATGATTCAGCTCAATAACAACTGCAAACTGAAGACAAACCTCCTGTAAACTGATAATAAAAAAAACAACTGCTGCAGGTACAGTGACTGGTCCACTCACACACACACACACACACACACACACACACACACACACACACACACACAGTTCTCAGCTGTGACTCTGCTGTAATAAATTATATGTACAGTCCAGGTCCATCTGTGACTCCATCTGACACCAGAACACATGAAGAGAGTCGTCACTCTGCAGAGAAAAGAAAAAGAATAATCAATAATCAATAATCCTGTAGATCATAGATCGGTCCTGATCAATAAAGTCTGACAGTGTGAAATATGAAATGTGCTCATTTCAAACTCACCATTTATCCGTTTTGTTCTGGGTCGACTCACTCTTTCCATCACAGGCGACAATTTTGACCTTGTCGACCTTCACGAGATCCGTCACCTCCCTGAACTCCACGTCGTTCAGGACGAACGTCCACACGTTGTCACAGAATCTGTAGGTGTTCAGGGAGCCCTGCAGGACAGAGACACACCGAGTGAAGCACAGGACAACACCTGGCAGTCAGGCAAAGGACTGCACGTCAGTACAAATTCAAGGTACTTGTACTTGAGTATTTCCATTTTATGCAACGTTGTCCTTCTCATCCTCATCTCAGAGACAAATATTGCCTTTTTTCATAGACGACATCTGTCAGTTTCAGCTACTAGTTACTTTTCACATTACAGTTTTCCTCCCCTTCCTGTCCAGTGAAAACCACGTATCTCCAGATTGTTGATGTTAAATGTTTGTGATAAACTGAAGGATGAAGTTTTCCTTCATGTGTTGATAAAATTTTCCTCCTTCTGAATTAACTCTTTAAAAAGCCTCTTGGATCAAAATGCATCGACACGAAGCTGAAAACAGAGACTGGACTTCGTCGTCTCAGTAAACTGCAAAATATTCAAGAAACCAGGAAAGAGACGACGGCTCAGTTTCTGTTTCTGCTGGAAACAGAAAGAAGAAAAGAGTTTCACACAACTCTGCCGAAGATGCAGGAAGAATCTGCAGTAACATGAACAGGGACTAATTCTTTTTTTCACAACACACGACCTTTCAGGAACTCTACGGTTTACACAGTCACGTCGACGGCTGAATAAAGAAACTTCCCTCGACAGCAGGAAGCACTTTACTGCGACTGGTGCATCTCTAACACACTTCCCACAACAACCTGCGACACACACTGGTTACCCACAAGGCCACATGAGTGAAATGCTGAGTCTCCGCCGGTAACACACAGCTTCGGTTCGGCTGCGCTCATCTAACTCATTAAGAAACACAGTAACTATGTTAATTCAGATAATCATTAAGTGATAGACAAAGAGGGGCAGTGGTGGAGGCAGCACTCAGATCAGAATCAGAAACATTAAAACACAAACGATACTTTTACTTAAGTAAAGAATCTGAACAGTTCCTTCACCACTGCAACCTGAAAATGTTCCAAAATGTTCTATCAGACAATATGAAGACTGGATTTTATTGTTTGTGTTGTGAAAACGTCTCACTGGTTGAAAACGCTGTAAGTGACTGAAACTGAACACAAGATGTAGAGAAGGTGACTGTTTGATATTCAATGATCACTTTAACTCTGATCTCTGAGTCATTTCACTGCTTCCTGCTGGTCCACAGAGGTCAGAGGTCACAGCAGGTGGACTCACCCTGAAGTTGACTCTGTTGCGGACTCGGTTGGCGAGCGCCGTGTTGATGGCTTTATCAAACTGTAGGAGGACCTGGAGAGCCAGCTGAGGAGTGATCTGCTGAGTCTGAGAACACACACACACACACACACACACACACACACACACACACACACACACACACACAGAGAGTCGTGTTTCCATCACTTCAGAGGACATTACTTTGACTTACACTCATTTCCTGGAGACTGATCGTAACCATAACAACATCCTTTAACCAAGTTTTCATCCTAACATTTGTTGATTTGTTTTGTTGACCTGCGTTTTGTCCCCACAAACAAACAGACTCATGTCTCCACAACATGATAATAAACGCCCACACGGTTTGAATCTAACAGCTTCAAACTTCCACACATCGACACACAGTGTCGCAGAATTCACCTGACAACATCTAAAGATCAACGATTAACACGTTAAATCAGAGAGAACAAATCTACAAATGTGCTTCCTCCAACTAACGGTCGTATTTACATGTCTGCCTGTCGTGATCCAAAGGCAGATTAACTCCGTCCTGAACACAGACGTGAGACTGAACTCCACCTGAACATCCGACAGAGAAAACTGAACTAGTCCTTTAACATGAAACAGGCACAATATGGGAGATAATTTGGTCATTTGTGATGAAACTTGAAAAGTGCACATGTCAGAGTGGCCTTTTCTTGTGGCCGGCCTCAGACACACCTGTGCAGTAATCATGCTGTCCAATCAGCACGTTGATCTGCCACACCTGTGAGGTGGAGGGATCATCTCAGCAAAGTGCTCACTGACACAGATTTACACAGACTTGTCAACAATATTTGAGAGAAACAGACCTTTTGTGTCCAGTTCAGCTCATGAAAAATGGTTTATAATCAGCACTGAGAGAAAAACTGATGCATCCTCAGTTTAACCTGCTTCAGCTGTTGTGTCTGGTTGGAGATGTTTTAGTTTTCTGTGAAACTTTTCCTGTCTCATTATTAATATTCTATTCTGCTGGATTCTGTTCTGATGAAAACACAACAGACAGTTCGGGTCTTGGTGTTCAGGTCTTGGTGTTCAGGTCTCGGTGATCAGGTCTTGGTGTTCGGGTCTTGATGATCAGGTCTCGGTGATCAGGTCTTGGTGTTCGGGTCTTGATGATCGGGTCTTGGTGTTCGGGTCTTGATGATCAGGTCCTGGTGATCAGGTCTTGGTGTTCGGGTCTTGATGATCGGGTCTTGGTGTTCGGGTCTTGATGATCAGGTCCTGGTGATCAGGTCTTGGTGTTCGGGTCTTGGTGTTCGGGTCCTGATCCAGACCTCACGCTGGCTCGTTTGTTTCCTCCCTCCCTCCTTCAGGAACCAGAACTCTGACTCTGTCTAATGATGATAAAAACTGAATCTGAAGCTGCTGCGGATCCTGTTGAAGTCTCGGGTTCATTTATCATGAACAAACATCAGTTCAGGCTAAACTTACTAAACTATGAAGAACTTTGATTCTTCAGTTTAACTTCGTGACTTTAGTTTCGAGTTGCTGTTAATCTGCTCCAATGGAAAATAACTGCGGTCTTTTAACGACACAGACACGATGTTTATTTGTGTGTGGAACAAATCTGAGCTGAGGCAAAGCGCAGCTAACGAGCTAACAACTAGCAGCATGCTAACAGAGGCCACCTGTGATCACGTGTTATTCTCACCTGGATGAGCTCGTCCAGACTCTCCTGCAGGCTGTTTCCCAGCGTCGTGTTTCTGTACAGCTGATAGGCCATGATGGAACCCGGTGACTGCGGTAAACTGTCCTTCACACACACGGAGCTAACGAAGCTAACAGAGCTAACGGAGCTAACGGAGCAGCCGCTTCCCTCCACAACAGGCGGCGGGTCAACGACAGAGGGCGCAACTGCTCCGCGGCAACAAGCTAACAGCAGAACGAGAGAGGACTTCCGGTTCAACATGTCAAAATAAAACCTCAGATTTTAACACCGCCGGCACGATAATGCTGAAAAAACTATCATACATTCAGATTCTGTCGCAGTTACATTAATAACAATGAATTAATCAAATCAATTATCATAATAAAATAATTCACATTCATTTACATTCAAGTACATTCTTTATTACATTATTTCACTGGTTGTTTTTTCACACCTTTCTACCTTTATTGTGAAATGTCTCAGTCATGCATTACATTACTCTTTTAATCTGTTTTAGTTTCATCTTTTACTCAGTCTAAAAATGCAATAATAATTTGTTCAACAGTATCGCGGTGATACTTTAAAGTGATTTAGTTTCTGCCTTTATTTTGAAGGACTTGCCCTACTTTTCCTCCTTCGATTCCGTCTAACTTGATAAAAATCTACGGAAGCTGAGAAGAACCAAAACATTTTCAAACAATGTCGCTACTGTTTCTTCCACTGTGTTATTTTAAAGCTTTACTAATTTCAGAGTTTAACGTTTATTTTTGCTTCATTATTGTATTATTATATTATTATAATATTATTATTGTATCAGAGTCTTTTTTACTGGAATCATTGAACTACAGTTTGATTTTAGTTGTTTGTTTTTCATTAACTCAAAAAAGCAACAAAACCCCAGATACGTGTATTTCTTCACTAAGTCCTAATGTTGGCAACAGCCTGTAACTCACTGATTATTAATTGATTATTGATCATTTATTAACCTTCATTTAATCAGCAGCTGATAAATAATTGACTGAATGTGGAGTTTTCAATCACTTTTCTCCACTAGATGGCAGCAAAACATCAAACAGCGAAGTCACCAGAACTGTGAATCTTCATTTTCACAAGTTTCCTTCAGTTTCTTCATCACTGATGTTTCTGGAAGAATCAACCATGTTTCTGCTCGCTGACATTTTAGCTTCTTCTCACCGGTTTACAGTTTGATTTAGGATTTGAAGATTTTATGGACAATGGTGGAAAAAACACTCAGACATTTTACTTAGTAAATAATAAAACTAATACAGCAAAATACTCCCCTGCAAGTAAAAGTCCTCAATTGAAAATGTTACGGAAGCTTGTAATTACTATCAGCTAAATGTACTTTAACACGTTCAAACTAAAAGTGCTCTTTGTCTTTGTGTCTCTTTTCCTTTATAGAACATTACATTTTTCTGTTTTTATCACTAAGAAATTTGGAATCATTTTCATGTTGTAGTTCATCCATGTGGAGGCAGTTTTAGATACTCTGTGTATCTGAGTAGATTAGAAGTACAGTACAAACTGAGGCCTGGAAGAACGACACGTCGGCTGCGAGTGTTTAAAGATTCAAGGTTTATTGATTCATCATCATACGACAAAGGGTCGAACAATGAAACACAGGCTGTCGTCTCTTTGTGCTGCACTGTATTCTTTGATTTTTGGGTCAAAATAATTTAATGCGTTTAACTCAAAGTCGTCTTACCCGTTTCTTCTGGAGCTTTTGACTATTTCACACAGTTGGTATTAACAGACTGAACTGATCAGTTGCCATCGAAACATAGACATTCAGAGATTCACTTTCTTCAAAGTTGAACCATTAAATTGAATTTACAGTTTGATCTAAAGTTCATCTTCTCCTATAAACGAAAAGAACTGAAATCAGTCAATTTAATGTTTTGTAGAATGTGGTTATTGCAAGAAACAGCACAATAACTCATTTAATCATAATATGTAATTTGCTACATTGATATAAATGTAAATTATATAAATATGGGAAAAATCATTTGCATATGTTTTACATGTATTTTTACATTCTTCAGTGTTGAAACCAAACCAAAGGACCTTGAAGGGAATCAACAAGCACTGGAGGAATGTAGCCAAATACATTTACTCGAGTACTGTACTTGAGTGTTATGACATCCATCCACACCGACCTGCTGCTGCTCGGTTTGTGTGTGAAGACGTCAAACGGTCTCAGGTTCTCTCGGTTTCTCGGTCTCGGCCGCTGCTGCTGCTGCAGCGTTTTGTGTGATGGATGTTGAGTTTGAACGATGTGAACGGCTGTTTGTTAATGAACAGATGCCAGCGGCTCCGCTGACCTCTGACCCCGCTCAGTCTCCACGCTGGAGGAAAATAAAGTACAGAGCCGCTCGGTAAATACGGACGAGGACGGACAAGGCAATTATTGGGAGGGAGTGTCGGCTCGACACGAAGTGAAATGATTAAAAATGATGCATGAATTTGGAGCCTCAGAGGAAAATAAACTGCTGCTGTGTTTGAGTGTTTAAGATCTTCAGTCAGTGTTGGAGCAGGAAGGACTGATGATGATTCAATGAGAGAGTCAGGCTGAATTAGAGCGAGAGGGTGAAAAACCACAGACTCAGTCTTTATTTCTATCAGTGAAACTGTGAGTGACTGTATTCACACAGTTAATACAGCAGACGTATCAGCTTTGTTTGCTGTATGAGCAAATAAAGCCGAGGGTTAGTCTGACACCACAGGAAGAACTTTGACCTTTCCTCATCACGGAGTTCTTTTATTATTATAAGATAAGAACTTTATTAATCCCAAAGGAAATTCTTGTGCCAGAGCACTCCATAAATTACAGCAGCAAAAATACAAAATACAACTATAGGACATCAAATGAAATATACAATGCAAAGTGTTCAGATGATGTTAAATGTACTAGCAAATATTGCACCTGATACGCAGAGTATTGCACATGATAATGAAAAATAATGTTGCATCTTAAATAGAAAAATAGACTATTATACAGCAGTACAATTTTACATCCTAAAAAATAGGTTATTTGCAGATGTGGATGAACATGGTAAAGCTTATTGATGGCACGTGATATTGCACATGGATACGAACATGGTACATGCGAGTTAGTATCAGAAGTAATATACTTCAATTATTCTTCCCGCAGAAGGGGGAGGCGTTATATAGTCCGATGGCCAGAGGCAGAAAAGACCTCCTGTGGCGTTCTGTGGTGCACCTCGGTGGTCTCTGGTAGGACCCCAGCGTGGCGTGCAGGGGGTGAGAGGCCCATGATACTGAGCAGCTTCCTCAGCATCCTCCTCTCTGACACCTCCACCAAAGACTCCACTTCCACTCTGTGACAAAGTGGGTGAGAACACACCATTTGTCCCATTTATTTTCATCAGTTTCACATCTTACACTAATTTAGCTTTGCTTGTTAATTGTTTGCTTTAGCGAAATTTCCATCATTCATGTGTAACCAGCAAATACAGGCTATCCCAGGTTTGTTTGTGTTTGCATTAGGTTTAGTTAAAGTTCAGATACAATCAACATTTCTGGTTAAAGAAAACATACACACAAGTAATTGTTAAGTTTGGTCATTGTTTATTGATTGAGTTTTGCGTTACCTTAGTTCATTCATTCATGTCATTGTTTCTTTGTTACTTACCTTACACACCATGTGTTCCAGGGACAAAAGGAGGGTGGAGGCCATCATCCCCTGTATTTATACCCTGGGTGACATCACCAGGTGAAACCAAGTATGAGGGGTGGGAGGTAAATTTACTTTAAATGAATTAGTGATGTTAAAGGTTATTTATGTGAGTGTGGTTATAGAGATACATTATTTGGTACTTTAGTAGTGTTTTGAGTATGAAGTGTGTTGTTAAACTGACTGTGTTACTTACCTGCTGTTAGGGGAAGTATTTGAATGTACCTGTGCTGATGGAGCGGCCTAGATTGACTCCTGTTGACAGGAGTTTATTTAAGCAGTTGGTCTTTGACTGTCGGGGGGATTGGACGTCAGTGCAGCTGTGTGCACATGATGCTACGTTAATTTGAGTTCATATGAGTTGAGTTTTGTTCAGTTAAGCCACGTTAACTGTTTAGTTGTTTTTGTTTGTTTGTGCTTATTTTTAGTACACGTGTAGCATGGTGCCACGTTTTGTAAAAAACACTTTTTTTTTTTATACCTGGGCCAAGTCTCCTTTGCCTGCCTCCACCACATTTCTAGCTACTTTGGTCCCGCTGCCTAACATTTGGTGGCAGTGGTGGGATCCAGGCCAGTAGGAGGCAGTGAAGAAATGTCGACTCCACCAAAGAAACCCTCAACAACTGAGCGCCCACCAGAAGCGCCCGTAGATGTTGGTGGCCAGCAGGGGGCGGCAAGTGGTCAACCCCAGGGGAAGGAAAGCATGGCTGAGCTTTCAAGTCTTCTGCGACGTTTGATACAACAGCAGTCCGATCAAGATGCCAGGGTGGACCTGGGGGCTGTACTACGAAGCAAGGTGACCGGCTTATCGGGATAAGTTCAGGAGTAACTTCCTGATTAACTCGTACTACGAAGGTGGATAGATTTTACTCGAGGTGTGTTGTCATGGCAATTTTTGCTGCATCTCTAAATTGTTCGGAGCAGGTTATGTCCGTGGTTAACTCGAGGTCACTCTGTGTAAGCTCCGCCCCTCCACTACAATTGGTCGAGAAAAATGATTTGACATTTGGAAGAGCCAGTCGATATCAGCGGGTTATGAGCATCTCAGTCCGCAGGTCGACGGTGTTTAGAGACCACAGGCCAAGACTCAGCAGTTTTCCTCCACCTCAAGGAAAAGGGACACTCTTTTGACGACAACAATGTACACATTCTGGACAGGGAAGATAGGTGGCTTGAAAGAGGAGTGAAAGAGGCCATCTACGTCAAAGTAGAGAAGCCATCACTCAACAGAGGAGGAGGCCTCAGACATCACCTGTCTCCCACTTACAATGCTGTTCTTTCATCTCTTCCTAGGAGAGTAAACAACCACTTGACCTCATGTGACAGTGTTAATGGTCATTCACACTTGGCATCAGGTGACTCCCAAATGACTCTCAACGACCGTCGTTTAACACCCAGGAGCACCCGCATACTAAGTGGTATCAATGACGCAGTTAACGACTCCACGGAGGTATAAGTACCTGGGTCTCCGTACCAGTCAGTCAGAACTGAAGAAGCTTCTCGGATGAGAAGTGAAACGTTTTCAAGAATCTACACCAAGTCCAGTTGCCTTCGACTTAACTCGCTTTTGTGTACCATGACCTGGATGACTGAGAACCTTCACAGACTTTAGAGACCGAAGTTCACCCCGATGATGTTCTCTATGAAAGATATGGATTTCAGTGTCTCTGCCGGCTTCTGGGTCCAGACGTCTCCACAGCCAGTGGCCGGAGTGAAGCCTCACTGTTGGACACACAGTGTATAAGTGCAGGCTACACAACACATCTGTCCTCAGTGTTAATGATCAGGAGGATTAATACACACCTTGACAGAATATTTGTATATTTCATCCTGACCTGCTGTTAGAGTGAAGTTCTTGTTAACAGCAGCTTTACATTCATACAGGTCGGTTTACAGCCGAGGAGCTTTAGGAGCGGATCTTCATTCATTAACACAGAGGAACGGCTCAGTTTCACAGATGGAGCCATGTGGAGGCTGGAACTGAATCATCCTCGTTGGTTTCACATATTCACATTATTTAGATTTAGACTATTTTACATGTCCTTACATTTCAATCATATTACAAATAAAAGAAGAGTCTGTAAGACAAATAGGGACAAGACTGAACTAATGAATTTACTGTGTCTGCAGCCAACAAGCCTCCCTGACTCTGTTTCTTTAAACTCTTCATATCCTGACATGATCAAAGTGCTTTCTTCCGGTGAAAATCATGGAGCATGAATCATCAAACAGAAACTGTGTCTGCGCTGCCGAACACATCTCTTTTACACGGACGCGCACAGATTCAGATTAAGTTAACACGGATTCAACAAACCAACATCTTAATGACCATCTTAGGCCGTGCACACCTCCTCAACAGAGCTAACAGCTGAGCCCCTGCCCATACCAGCTATCCAAGACAGGCCCGATGCTGATGCAGTGCAGCTGGCTACCGGAGAGCAGCATTCTAGTTTTATGAGGTTTTCGGGCTGGAAAAGCCCAAAAATGCAGCCCTTCAATGAAGGTGAGGACATTGAGCATTATTTAATCACCTTCAAAAGAATTGCTCACGCTTGCCAGTGGCCTCAGGAAGAGTGTGCTCTGCATCTTGCTCCACTGCTAACCGGGAAAGCCCGTGCTGCATATGTAGCTATGGACATTGATGACACCATGGACTATACAAAAGTGAAGGGTGCAGTTTTACAGAAGTTCGAGATATATGCAGAGATTTACAGAGTAGGATTCCATTCCAGTGTACCAGGAGAAGACGAGACGCCAAAAGAGCTGCAGGTCTGCTTCAAGGACCTGTATGAGAAGTGGATGGTTCCCAAGAAGAAGACAAAGGAACAAATTGGAGACACCAGTATAATGGAACAGTTTCTCAAAGCCCTGAATCCTGAGCTTCGCACCTGGATTAAAGAACCCAAAGACCTACAAAGAAGCAGCAGAAATGGCAGAAGCTTTCCTGCCAGCCCGCTGACCATCAAGACTATCTTCCAGCCAAGTCCCACCCACCCACTCCATTGGGTAAGCCTGTTGGTGGGAATGAGTTTAGAGCCAGGAGTACAGACATAGTCCCCTTCCCTCAAATTCAGCTAAATTTGAGCCTAGAAATCAAGCTAATATGGGATGTTGCGTGTGGTGATGACAGGTCATTTTAAAGCAGAGTGTCCTAAAGTACATGTTGGCAAAAACTACATGTGTTTTTTCTCCCCAGTCACCTAGGGATGTTATTTTCTGTGGAGGGACAGCTGATGTTTTCTGTATTCATGGGGACAAGGTAGGGTACCTCATAGCTGAGGTAGTTATCCAGGTTGAAGGTCAGCACTTCTCCTTTCAATAGGGGTATTTGAACAACTCCCCTATCAGGTTGTGCTAGGTCGTGATCTCCCTGTCCTTGCTGAGTTGATAGCCAAGCAGTCTTGTGAGGCTAAGGCTAGCTACCCTAGTAAAAACCTGCTTGCTGTCACAAGGTCCAAGAGCCAGCAGAAACAGGATTGCTCAGAAGTGGGGTGGGAGGTACATATGAGAATGTACCTTGTGTTGAATATACGAGCCAGTGCCAGGAAAGGAAAAGTAAGAGACAGAGGAGACAGGACAGAGTAAGGGGAACAAAAGTAGCAGGTATCCAGGCTTAGATCCTGACCTTTTTGTTATTCCTTGTGGCATTGCTAAGCTACAGAGAGAGGACCCCACACTCCACACACAGACCCCAGTTTTTCCAGATCTAAGTCACCTTACTGCAGATGAAGGTGAGGTGCTGCAAGCCCACATGGCAAAAGAGCTGTTTAGTCTGAAGCCAGGTTGTACACACCTCATTGAACATCAGATCCGAGGTTGAGGATATGTTGGCTACAGGAATCGTCGAGCCTTCTCACAGTGAGTGGTGTAGCCCTGTGGTGTTGGTTCCAAAGAAAGATGACCCCAACTTTTCAAAATTGAATGCTGTGTCGGCCTTTGACCTCTACCCTATGCCAAGGGTTGATGAACTGATTGAGCGCTTGGGGAATGCCAACTTCCTGACGACCCTTGACCTCTGCAAAGGGTACTGGCAAGTGCCTCTAGCAGAGCTTCAAAGGACCTACATCAATGACATTGTGATCTTTAGCCGGACTTGGGAGGAGCATGTGCAACATCTCGCTGATGTCTTTCAACGTATCCGGGCTGCTGGTCTTGTCATCAATGCTAAGAAGTGTCACATTGCCAAGTCTGAGGTTCAGTACCTGGGGCATGTGACTGGGGGTGGAAGCATCCGTCCACAGGTGGGAAAAGTGGAAGCGAATGCAGCTTCACCACTGTCTAACACCAAGAGGAGGTTACGGTCATTCTTGGGGTTAGTAGGCTGGTATCGCCGACTCATCCCCAACTTCTCTTCAATGTCTGCTGTGCTAATGCTGTGCTGCACATTTCTAGCCACTTTGGTCCCACTGCCTAACACACTCCCAGGACAGAGCCAGCTCCCTGATGAGCTTGTTGAGTCTCTTAGTATATTTTCATACTATTTGATCCACATTGCTCCCCCAGGGCCCAACATGGGGAGGCCCCCGAAATGTGTGTGATAATTAGTGTTATAAGTAAACAATTACTTTTCCTCAGAGTGACAGCAGCTGGACACACAGACACCTTCCGAAACTTTTGAACATAAGTTTCACAAACAACACAAACAACTTTCATAGAAATCAACGAGGCGCCGTAAATGTTAAATCTCTGTCCCATAAATGTTGGATCTCTGGTTGTTCTGGAACCAGATGTTGAACCTGCTACTCTCTGTCCACAAGTTTTTGACTCTTATTTATAGTGTATTTATTAGAGTGTGTGAGAAAACTTATATACTATCTCCTTCCAGTGAGCTCGTAGTCATCAGCAGAATAGACACGACCTCTAAAAATAAATGGAGAGCTCAGATGAATAAAAACATCGTGGCCGGTTGTATGTTAGGTTAATTCTCCTGTCACTGGCTCAGATCTGCAGTTGCGTGGCTTAAATACAGAGAACACATTTGTTGACTGTCTATGATTGTGAGTGACAATAAAGTTGATTGGAAATAAAGTGAACAGGTTAAGGATCAAAGCTTCATGTGAACAATCAACAGCACAAACTGATTTCACCTTCATCCTCTGTCCAACCAGCTGTGGATTACTGATCAGCCTGTCACAGCCAATAAGGACGGAGGAGGGGCGGAGCCACAGAGACATTACTGACCCCACCTGAAAGGTTTTTGTCCACCTCAAAGTGTTTCCCATCAGTCAGTGGGGTAATGACCTCTGACCGGCCGGGTGATACGTCAGCAAATATCCGTCTGTCAAACAGCCGCTTCGTTGTTTCCACCTGAAGAGAAGCGTGAACGATGAAGCTCGACGAGCCGCCGCCGCCGCCGCCGCCGCTCACTCACTTCACTGCCTCAGGTTTAATGACAGGGAGGGTTTTTGTCTTGTGTTTCTCTTTATGGTGAGATGAGCTTTGAAAGGCAGAAAGTAAAATTCACATCTATTTCAACCTGGTTTATTTTCATTAAATGGTTCCATTGTGACTCTAAATCCATCTGTGTTCACATCCATCAGTTCAGACCAGAACGTAGCATCACATCATTGTAGGTTCAGTAGAGCCTTTGTCACATTATTGTCTTCAGATGAGAAAAGAAAGAGAAGACGCTGAAAGCAGCAAATTTATGCTTTCATTGAAGAAACAGTCGCCTGTTAAAAGCTGTGAGGAAGAAATATTTTTCATGTCTTCTGTTTATCCACAACTTTCACATGTCGGCCCGGAGGAAACAGCTCGGTGAACAAACGGGCGAACAGAAAGGTCTGAACAAAGTTCACAGATGAATCCTTCACGTGGGTGAAAAGAATGAGGTGAACGGTTGAGTGTTTAATTGTGGAGTGTTTATCAGCGTGTCGGTGTGAGGAGGTTAAACAGCTGATTAATAGGAGGCTGAAAGCGAGCGGCTCCTGCAGCTTCGCTCCGGCTCTCGCTGTTATGATAATGAGCTCATTCAATATGCAGATTCTGTCCTCAGAGGCCTCGTGCAATTAATTGTTCTCGTTGACTCGAGTAATTATTTGTTTGCAGATTTAATTTGGAGATTTAGAAAATGTCGATGCCACATGATTTGTATGAGCCGTGTGTGTGTGTGTGTGTGTGTGTGTGTGTGTGTGTGTGTGTGTGTGTGTGTGTGTGTGTGCGCAGACATCACATTATGTAATCCAGACCAGCCATTGAAATAACGTGCAATAAGAAATCCTGCTATATTTTATCTAGAACAACATAAAGTGAATAAACTTAATGAGAAAAGTCGCCTGTTTGAAGGAACAGACATTTTGAATTCAGTACAGAGATTCAGGGTGTGATTAGCCTAGCTTAGCACAAAGACTGGAAGTGGGGGGAAACTGCTAGCTGAGCTGAGAGCTGCAGACTGAAGTTTCTGAACCATCATACGCGTCATATTCATGTTTGTAAAAGTCAAACACAAAAAAGTCTTTTCTCATGTTAAACAAGACGGCTGGAAACAGAAGGACGAGTTTGAGAAGTTTACAGATTTAACAATAATGATCTTACCTGATCTGACAGTTCAGCTGCTGCTGGTTAAAATGACTTTACATTAAAATACTAACAATAGATAAATAATAATTGAGCCTTGGGTGAAAATAGATTCACTTCAGTTTAAACGCAGCTTTCTGAGACATGATGGAAGCTGCAGACGAGTGACGTCATTTAGAGACGTTGCACTTTCATAGATGATATATACGTCATATATGTTTAATTTGTCTTGTCTATCTTGACAAGAGTTGAAACCAGCGACCAGCTCGTTTGACGCAGCTCCACACGACGTGTTGTCGAGTTTAATGAGCTCAGGAAAACTTTGTGACGATGCATTTTCCAGCTGATCCAAGTCGAGTATTAACTTCCAGCAGTGAGACGAACGACACGTTGTGATTCCAGCCTTCATTCATTCATGTGTTGGCTTTATGTCCTGTACTGATGTGACGACTCAAGCTGCCGTCACCAAACATCAGGCGTCAACATCAAGCCAGAAAAAGTCGGAGTTTAAATCCTTTCAATCACTGATTTCACGTTTTGTTTCAGGACGTTTGGTTTGTGGACAACATGAACGTCACAGACACAAACAACATATTGATCATTCAGATTCTCGGAGCTGAATATTTAAAGCACATTGTGGCTCATAGTCACTAAACCTGTTTAACAAATGAGTGTGAGAGGTCGGATGAGTCTTTGTGATCGTCTCAACGTGTGTTTACTGATGAAAAGCTCTAATATTTCCTCCGAAGAAGACAAACAGATTCTAGTCTGTGTGATTTGGGTGGATTACTCCTTTAATCCTGCAGCTCTCTGATCTCACAGAACAAACACCGGCGCTCGAATTAGTGGCATTAGTGTTAATTAGCTGAAGCTAAACACACTGAACTGTGTGTGACGACTCTGATTCTCTGACTGTTTGTTCATGAGATTCGTGGAGCAGGTGAGTCGAGTCTTTCACACACGACATCGAGAGTTTCAGCATCAGCTCGAAGAAAAAACGACCTTAAACTGTGTTTTCTTCAATTCTTACTGCAGAAACATTTGAAGAAGATGAAGAGACTAAAAACCAACATGATGATTATTTGTTGTTAGAGTGTTTTGTTTTCAGTTATTTTAAACTCCAGATCATTTTAATCTGTTTTACTGTTCAATCTTTCTTATTTTGATTTTTAATAATTATTATATTTGTAATAATTTCACCTGAAGATGTCAAGACAAATAAAACATTTTAAATTACATCATTGTGTGTGTGTGTGTGTGTGTGTGTGTCCAACTGTCCAAAAAAATTAATTAACACAATCCAGCTTTTTAAAATGTGCCACTTAATAAGAGCTGAGACATAATTAAATTTGCGGCTGAGCGACCTTGAGAGAGTTAAAACATAAAAACATGATGGATAGACACACACACACACACACACACACACTGGTCAACTGTGAGTGAATCATCTCAAACATTTGTATTTTTCATGTTTCCATTTAATCCACAGAGGTTTTCACATCTGCTGTTAATGTTATTCTGAAACCCGTGTGTCCTTCAGCTGTTTCTCTTAAAGACGACTCAGGAGATTCTCTGATTATCAGACAGAATGTTACAATCAATAATTGTTTAGTATTTCATAGCATCATAATTCCAGTCCATAGTCTCTATACTGGTTACATATTTCATTCACATTTGCAAATTGTAAATAATCTCATGTAAATTTGTTCATATATTTTTTTAGCCTGTTTAAATTGTTCTTTATGTCTGTTTAACTGCTCTGTCGCCTTTGATGCTGTGCAACGTGAATTTCCCCACTGAGGGAAGAATAAAGGTTTATCTTATCTTAATAATGAAGTTAAGATGAAATTTAAGTAAATTTAAAACCAACTGCTTTTGGACAAATGTTTTCCAGCAACTATTTTTTCATCATGACGAAGGAAAACAGAGCAAAACATTACGAACGATGTCGGATTGTGAAGGATTGAAACTTTTGTTCATTCATTGTCTCTTTTTTCTGGTTTTCTTGTGTTTCAGATTTCATGCTTTGCTTCCTCAGACCTTCATCCGTCTATTAGAATTTCCTGCTCTGGTTTGTGACTCTTTCCTGCCTGAACAGCCTTTTTCCATTTTGTGAATAATCATTGAACTGTTCTCTGGTGTTTCGTATTTGACACAGTTGTTAGCTCTAATTTCTGGTGGTTGTTTGCTGAAGATCTCTGTTGGACCTAAAGTCTGATTTCTGTCTGACGCAGTAAAAACACTCAAAGTACACACAGTGTTTTTGAAGGCAGCGTTTCCTCAGTCTGTAAATATTCTGACTGACTGTATTTCTTCCTCGTCCCGAGTCTTGACTTGTGGTCGCCTAACAAACCGCGGCAAATTACATATTAACTTTCTTTTCCGCTACGTCTCTCGTGTCCGCGATCGCGTCGACTCGGCCGCGCCGTCGAACCTCCGGCCTGAGATAACTGTGCTGTAAGTCATTTCTTCAGACACGACTCGAGCGACCTCCTCTCAAAGTATTTCATGAACGTAATCAGTCGCATCAATCACGGCGAGGCGGCGAGGCCCGAGTTAATCCTCGGTGTTCGTCTGGAGTTAAATGGCCCTAAAGACTAATGAAAGAGAGACACTGAGCTTTATTCCTGCACTCGGAGGAATTAATCTCTTCTGTCACTGCTCAGTCAGAGTTGAACACATCCCATCATTATTCAGCTCAAATTAAATCACACTTTCAACTCAGAACCCATTTTCATGAAAAGTTACCAGACTGAAAACTATAAGTTCAGTGAACAAGGAAAAATGTTCCTTTAATCTCATGTGGACGACGTTTGAAACCTTTATTTAAGTAAAAATGTCTCTGTGACGTCCGTTAATACAAACAGTCATGTGATTTGATATGAACTCCAGACGGAGGAAACATGGCAGAAAAAGCACACATCACTTCTGTCGTCATGCGTCTGTAGTAAAACCGTCTCTGCTCTGAGTCCGTTGTGCAGCTGTTCTGGACCTTTCAGTCACAGTGTGGTCTTCCTCAGCAGCTGCAGTGCAGGAGGTCAAAGGTGAAGCAGGGTGTTGGTCTGTAAACTCTGCTCCACTTCCTCTGTCTCTGAGCTGTTATCAGTCCCAACGTGACCTTTGACCTGTTCACACATTTCACTTAAATAATTTTTTTTAAGTACTTTTACTTTTAACACTTTCATCACATTTGATTGATCATACTTCAGTACTTTTATTTATTTTATTTTGCTTTTAAATGTGATCCAGCACCTCTGTCTCTAGGAGAAACCCTCGTGGCTTTGAAACCACGTGCAGTCGTGCATCATGAAAAAGAGAACGAGTCACATGGGACGAGTCGGTAAGATGACGTTTCCTTTTATTATTATTTTTCCTTATCGCAGCTTCGTCTGACACAAACAGGTTCGACTGTATTTAAGCATTTACGTGTCAGTTAAACTCCATAAACTCTCTCCGAGTCAGAGAAGTGAAGCTGCTCTGTATTGAAATGGTGAACGTAATGGACAGTCAGGCTGTGATGATGGCGGCGGCGGCGGCGGCGGCCTCAGTCACGCCTGTCGTGTTGAGCGAGTGCTCTCATTGAACTGTGGGCGGCTGCAGACGCGTCGTCAGACTCAGACCATCTGTCTTCATCTAACGCAGCGCACAGAGAAACGGATCCAGACCCGCTGAGACGCCGACACATCGGAGGAACAGGAAACGTCTGATCGGTCAGAGAGTCCGGAGAGACGGCGGACAAACTGAAGGCTGCAGCGGCGCAGCTCTGAAAACACCTGCGCAACACCTCCAGCTCCCAGAACTGATGCACGAGAAGCTGATCTGAAGGTGAAGTCAGACACTCAACACGCTGCTTTTCACTCATTTATCAAATACGTTGATTTTGAATTTCCTTATTTCTGGAACAGAACCTGGAAGTTCTGGTTGCACCTGGGATCCACCTGGAGAGGCTTCGTTGCAGTACCACAGTTGTCCACTAGGGTCACCTGACTGTGACAGACTCATCTGTGGTTCAGCTCATCAGTGATGTTATAACACGGTGAAACTAAAGAGAAGACAGACAGGTGAGAGCCCTGTGTGTGTGTGTGTGTGCGCGTGTGTGTGTGCGCGCGTGTGTGTGTGTGTGTGCGTGCGTGTGATGGATGGCCGGCTCTAAACGATCTGTTCACTAACACGAGGCGACACAATAATCTGCTCGTTTGTCGGCTTAACTGGAACGTCAATACAGTATCGACTGAAATGTCAGAGACAACGAGGCCGTCATTAACCTGCCATCTGTCACACACACACACACACACACACACACACACACACACAGTGAGTGTGATGTGACCATGATGGAGACCAATGAACATGAAGCTCAGTTGTTTCAAATCACGTCTCAGCGTCATCTGTTAATATTTAACCACAGACTCTGCTGAAACTTAACTGAGAGGTTTAAACGCACCTGTCTGTCTGTCTCTCCTCACCTGTCTGTCTCTCCTCACCTGTCTGTCTCCTCACCTGTCTGACTGTTCTGTTGTTTGTTAACTGAAAAGAGGAGAAGGAGCAGAGACTGAACTGTCTTCGTGTTGTTCAGGTGTCTCACTGTGGACAGACTAATAAAACCTGGACACACACTTTGGACGCAAGTTGTTTTCATGAAAACTGTGTTTATGGATTAAATGTCTTCGTGTGGACGTGGTCTCGGACGACTGAAGCTCAGTCTGAAGAGACTCTGTCCAGAGGACGTCGCCTGTCCTGCAGCTGTGGAGGTTTTTATCCTGTGGTTTGAAAAAGTTTCATCGTCAGCAGCGTCACAGACTCGTCTTCAGGGACCGGTCGCACTTCCTCCTCTTATTTAACAACCGCGGGGCCGATTCGGTTCCATCGCGGCACTTTGGTCCCACGGTCCCTGAACACATCAGAGCAGTAATGTTGGCAGATTGTCTCACTAACAGTTTGGGACCATTTGAATGGTCCGACCCCCGACGTCTCCCGCTCTGCACACACCTTGTTAAAGCCCACTTTGTTTGCGGCTCTCGTCCTCTGACAGTTAAAGAAGTGACGAATGGCCATTATTATGGAAAGAAGGTTACTTTTATACACGGCTCGCGGCGCTGAGGGGGGGCGCCGGCGGCTGCTCCATCACTGTCAGGGAAACTAATGATAAGATATCATAAGACACAGGACGGCCATGTTAAGATGGAGCGCTCCCCCGGCGGGTTTCCATCAGCATTCATCTTGATTCTGCATCCACCTGCACTTATTTTGCTTTACAGCTGCAAAAATACATCAAACACTCGCAGCTTCTGTAGATTTATAAGTGGAAGAATCTGCTCGCACGATTCAAATGAATAATGAAGATAAAAGGTGTCGTTTTGCTTCTATTTCTTCACAGTAAACAGAGGAGCTGCAGATCAAACTGTGACGGGCGGCGACGAACACGTGCAACAGAAAGATGAAGTTAAATCAAACAGCTGTGAATGAAAACAAACAGAAGGAATCAGAGAGAAACTGCAGCAGATGTTTCCTTCTGTCTGCTCTTATCTTCATCTGCTGCACCAAAATACTGTTGCATTACTGGACGTTCAGACTGAAACCAGCCTTAAACACTGCGCTCGTTGTCGCTTCAGGTGCCGATGACGCGTCTGTGATACGAGTGAAAACCGAACCCGGAGAGAAGAAATGGAAGGAAGAAGCGTCACTGAACGAACCTTCATGAAGTGAGGACGAACTGGACTCTGCTCTTCTCTGGTTTGATCCCAGTGAAGCAGAAACACACAGCAACATAATCCTGCAAAGTAAAAACCAGAAAGGTTCATTAAGCCACAATATCCGCCATCTTGCTTATTAGCATCGATATGTTGCGTGTTTCAGATGATCTGAAATGCAGGAGGGACAAACGGGTGCAGACTCCCAGAGGTCAAACTCTGGTCCTCAGACATCGAGCTCTGACGGAGCGAAGAGCGAAAGCTGACCAGACGTTCGTGAAACTTTTAATCAGAGAGAAGCGGACGATGATAAGCTGTTAGTCCAGGGAGCCGTGCTGCATTCAGGGCCTGCACGGGAAAACAGGGGCGTCAGGATCGTCCTCTGTGATGGACGGATTAGAGGCTCAGATTGTTTTCCTGCTGCGCCTTCATTGAAGTTTCCTCTCCATTAATTGAAACTGTGCGCTGGTTAAGCCCTGAAAAAACACCTTCAAACACGGAGACTCGCAGTTTTTGTCCCGACGATTCCCAAATCTGAGTCTGTGGTTTGTGATGTGTTTGAAGAGGATTTTGATTTAATTACCAGACGCGTGTGGCACCAGGACGGAGCTGTGCTGCTCTTAAATCAAAGTTAATATCAAAACAAAATCACACACTAATCTTTTGATAATTGAATCCTTATTTATTAGCTGGCTTTTATTTGTTCAATCGCCAGAGAAGGAAATGAAGTTCAGCTGCAAATATATGCACAGACGGAGACAAAATAAAACCTCGTGTTCTTTGACCAGAAAAAGAAAATGAACTAATAAGTGTTAACAGAAAGTCTACAAGTAGACAGAGACCGAGCTGGATTCTCCGACTCACTCCCGCTATTTCACTTCTGACATCCGTCTAAATATTGGGTTTTGTTTTTTTAACCAAAGAAGCATTTTCTATTTTTCTTCTTTCTAAGTAATAACTAACAATAATAACAGAACTGTGTGCGAGTACAGGCCTCTGATTGGTCAAACACGATGACACCATCTCATCCGACGCTTTAAATAAAAGTATACAAGTAGTAGCATCAAAAAGTACCAAAAGTAAAGTAAAAGTACTCAGAACGGCCCATTTCAGAATATGATATTACTGGACTACAATTATCGATGCATTCATGTGTTCATCACTTTAACGTTTAATATCCTGCTGGCTAACAAGCGATCAATAAAATCTTAGTGTTAATCTATAAACATAGCTTTATATTTGTCTTTTTAATGTGAAAAGTAACTCAAGTCATCAAATAAATGTGGTGGAGTAAAATATGTCCGTCTGAAAGAAGAAGCAGTAAGTGAGAGGAAACGAGTCAGTGGCTCAGATTTAGACTTGGAGCAGTACCCAAACTATAAGATGTGACTTTTCCATTAAATGGAAATATGTTATCTTTGGAACGTTCATCTTTAAATCAGAGAAATGTTTCTATAATCTCTGTTGTTTTGTTTCCTGTCTCTCAGACAGATCTGACTCGGCAGCCGAGAGTCGAACGGCGTCTCTTTAGAAGCGGCTCAAACGACCGTGCTGTGTAAAGACCATTATTTCCTTTTGTCCCGCGCCGTCTTCTGTCTTTATTATTGCGTAACAGAGGAGTAAATACAACAGATTCATCCTCTCTAATGACTTCCTTGTCGGCCATCTTCTCCCTCGACGCCGCGCTCCGGTTTGATTAATGCGGCGCAGCGAGTCCGAGCTGAAGCGGCGAGGGAGGACGGAGGAATGTGACAAAACAACAACAGGAAGAAAACAAAAAGCTTGTGGAGAGATCACGGGAGAATCGTACGAGGAGCGTCTTGTGTATCGGAAACATTAAGAATGTAATGTGCTATTACTCTGTGAGCCGCCGGCCTCCTTCCTCCCGGCTCGGCCGATAATAGAGCCGAGCTTTAGGACTCGTCTGCGAGCCGACGCGCGGCCGCCGACAAGGGCCCTCGACGCGCCGCCGCCTTAATACCGACCGCGCCCGCCGCCCCTCGGACAAAAATTGACATCGTCTGGAGAGTAAAGCAATCAGCCGAGCCGGTATTACTGAGCATTTATGTCTGAGCCGAGACCCGGTACAGCAAATCTTGACCTTAAGGAAGCCCGTTATTCCATTTTTCTTTCAGACGGCGCAGTAAGTCCCTGCGAGGGCGGCGGCCGGGGGGATTTCCTGCAGGTTATCTGTGGGTTTAATTCACTCGTTCACCAATGTGTTTCCTCCTAAAGCTGCCGAGGACGAGGCGGCAGAAACACAGAAAGAAAAACAGGAACGCCGGCTCTGACGTGTTGATATATGATCCGACACAGTCCCAAAGCTCCTGTTTCTCAGAGTAAATACTCCGGAGATCGGCCGCAGAGCAGGCGAACGTACAGGTGAGCGAAGCGTGAAGCGAGGATCGAGCCGACCTCGACCCTCCGCTGAGCTCTGAGCGTTTAAAACCCGCAGACCGACTTCGTTCTGAGACGTCGACAGAAACACGGGAACCCGAATCTGCTTCTGATGTTCTTTTTAAGTTCACTTTAGTTTCAGGAGATGAAACAAAGTTCAGTTTAAAAATAGATGTGTGACGAGCAGAAAGATGCGACGACACAAGTTCGCACTGCGAGAACATGGTGTTTTATTCCACTGCTCGTCGTTCCCGGTCGAAAACGCACGTTCAGGCTCTCGTGGGTCATTCAAAGGGCAAAATGAGGCCTTTACTGTAAATGATGTTCGACATGTCATATCCAGTTCATCTGTAGGGGCCAGTCTCAATGCAGGGTGTCGTCAGTCTGCTGCTGCTGTTTCCTGCTCGTGTTCATGATAGAAAATGTAAAAGGAGCCTGTGAACATAAAACCATACAAATCTATGAAATGTGTGTTTGATGGTTCCTTCAGTGTTTTACTCACTCAGCCGCTCCTTCTCTTTTCTTCTTCATTTCATTTCCACCAGACGCCTCCGCTCTTCTTCCCACGTGTTCCGGTCACCTGCTTCCACCTGCTCACCTGCTCTTCACTCACCCGTTCACACCTGCTCCTGATCAGATCCTCACTGCTGCTTCGTGTCTTTGTTTTCCAGGCTCTCCGACCTGGACCCGGACCCGGACCCGGACCTGGACCTGGGCCTGAACCTGAATCCGGACCCGAACCTGAACCTGGTCATGGACCCGGACCTGGACCTGGACCTGGACCCAGGCCTGAAACCGGACCCGGACCCGGACCTGGACCCGGGCCTGAACATGAATCCGGACCCGAACCTGAACCTGGACATGGACCCGGACCTGGACCTGGACATGGACCTGGACCCGGGCCTGAACCCGGACCCGGACCTGGACCCGGACCCGGACCCGGACCTGGACCCAGGCCTGAACCCGGACCCGGACCCGGACCCAGACCTGAACCCGGACCCAGACCCGGACCTGGACCTGGGCCTGAACCTGGATCCGGACCTGGACCTGGACCCAGACCCAGAGCCAGACCCAGACCCTGAACCCAGACCTGGACCCGGACCCGGACCTGGACCCGGACCCGGACTTGCCCACCCGTCCTGTTTACCACACCTGTTCGTATGAACCTGTATCTCTGCTGCCTTTCTGTCACATTTTACTATGAAACTAACTGAACTGTTGTTTTCAGTCTTTGCTCGTCTTTTTTCAGGCGATCGACTGAAAATCAGAAGAAGAAAAGAGAAAGCAGGTTTTCACATTTTACCTCTACATTTCCTCTGTGTCGCTCTTTGACCTCGTGACCTTTCGCTGTCACGTCTGAGAGCAGTAAATGAACTAACTTTGTGTTGTTCTTGTTGTTGTTGTCAGTTTGGGGCCTCGCGGCTCCTCTGGCGGTGTTTTACCGTTGCATCCTGGGACGCGCCCGTCGGTAAACGGCTCCGGGTTCGACGCCGGCGTCGAGCTAACGGCCTCTCCGGCATCATTTCGGCCATTAGAGCTGTGGACTCAGCCTTCGCTCAGAGGAGACGGCCTCGTTTCCTCCTCCGTCCTCCTTCTGGGAGCGCGAGCGGCAGTTTAAGTGATTTCTCTCCGCACGTCCTCATAAGTGAAGCAAATATCTCCCTTTAAACCCCCTGAATGTAAAACATGATGTTTCTTCTTTTTTTTCTCTGACGCGTCTTTTTAAAAAGCTCAGCGATCACCGGCCACCATCCGAGGAGATGGGCTAATTAAATTGGTACTTTTTACAAGTCTTACTCAATAAATCTGAATAAATTAACAAGGCATTACTAAGGCTGCTACATTAAATTTGCATAGTGCATTTAATGAATATGCAACTGCGAGCGGAAAGGTCTGCCACTGTGAACCCCGGTGAATTAGCATAACTACTTCCAGCGTGTTTCTTAAATAATGCTCTCATTTGCACATCACTGAGTTGGCTAATTCTGTCTTCGGCGAGGGCGGCCTCGTAATTAAAGAATCCCACTTTAATTTTTAATGAAGTTTATGTTACATCAATCCTGACAGTAATGAGGGGGACGTGGAAACAAAAAGGCTGCTAATAATTAAATTCACAAACCAGTTTGAGGGATAATAACTCCTGAGGAGGAATTACATGACTAATTATTAATTAAATATTCATAGTATTGTACAGCGGAGGCGGCGGCGATGGCGGCGGCTCGCTGTAAGCAGCCGCCTCGGCGCCGGCGGAGCCCAGATGCCAAACGGCTTTTATCTGTGAAGGACTTGAGAGGCTCGTAACGGCGCTCCAGACTGTCATTAATTATAATGACCCCTAAAACAAAACCGGCTGTAATTGGTGGCTGTCTGCTCGATGTCAGCGGAGGTTCAGTCCCGGCTCAGACGGGAGGATTCACACGGGACGAATCGCAGACGATCGGCTCGAGCTTCGCAGCCAAACGAAAGACTTCTCGTTCAGTCTGTTGTTGAGGCTGAGATGTAAAAGTCAACGGGGTGAAATCTTTTTATGGTTTCGTTTGTAGCTCGTTAACCAAATAAAACTGGTGAACGAGGTTATGTGTTTGAGTGACCTTTGACCTCTGTTTACTGCGGACGAAAAGCCAAAACAGAGAGAAAAGCTGGAGAGAAAAACATTTTCTTTACAGCCACCTTCTGCTTTCTACCTCCAGTTTGAATGAAGAGTGTTTTACATAGTTAACAAGACAATTAAGCTCATCTGAGCTCAGTAAACGAGTACAGGTGCATGTTTCTGTTTAATAAGGAAAGTAGTTGAGTTAAGAACGTTTTCTTTCTGACATTTTGTGACTTTGTTTATTTATTAGACTAATAAATAAACAAGAAACTCACTGCTCGCTCACATCTCCCACCACAAACACACACACACACACACACACACACACACACACACACACACACACACACACACACACACACACATATCGTCAATTCAACAGTCCAGTTTGGACCAGTGCAGCTGAAATTATTAATCTGTTAATCAATGAGTCAATTGACAGAAAAATGATTATAAACTATGTTGATAATTGATCATTGAAACGACTAAATCAGTTTTTCCTTTGACTGATGTGACTGATCTGAATGTGTCTGTAATAGTGTGAATGTGTCTGTAATAGTCTGAATGTGTCTGTAATAGTCTGAATGTGTCTGTGATAGTCTGAATGTGTCTGTAATAGTCTGAATGTGTCTGTGATAGTCTGAATGTGTCTGTAATAGTTTGCAGGTTTGTGAAGGTGTCACTTTGGGCTCTGGATCATTGTGACCACATTTCTCACTGTTTTCAATAATCGATCGATCGATGGAGAAAAGAATCAGCAGATGAATCCAGAATGAAAAGAATCATTAGTTTCAGTCCTGAACAAAATAGTTGAAAATGAGCTCCAACAGGAAAAATCCTGCTTTAAATGAATGAGGAGGAAAAATCCTGTGACGACAGAAGATGAACAGAAGAACAGACACAGACACAGTTTGATGCTCTGAACACTTGAAGGACGTTTGACTGATGAAACTCAGACTGTTACTGAAGGAACATTAATGCAGGACTTTCACTTGTAACAGAGTATTTTTACTTTGTGGTATTTGTACTTTTACTTCTTCCTCCATCACCGGAGTCACAGTTTAGATTAGGACGGACTGACGAACAGCTGATGCAGCCGCACGGAGAACGTTTAGTATCTGTTCACTGAATGTAAACATGTAAAGTCTGTGTGTTAGTTTGATGCACTGAGTGTCCGACACTCAGCCGTCCAATCAGAGCCGAGAGGAGGAGGAGGAGGAGGAGGAGGACAAGGAAGAGGAGGAGGAGGAGGACAAGGAAGGAGGAGGAGGTGGAGGAAGAGGACACAGAGGAGGAGGAGGAGGACACGGAGGAGGAGGTGGAAGAGGAGGAGGAGGTGGAAGAAGAGGAGGAGGTGGAGGAGGTGGAAGAAGAGGAGGAGGAGGAGGAGGACGAGGAGGAGGAGGAGGAGGACAAGGAAGAGGAGGAGGAGGAGGAGGTGGAAGAAGGAGGAGGAGGAGGAGGAGGAGGAGGAAGAAGAGGAGGAGGAAGAAGAGGATGAGGAGGAGGAGGAGGAAGAAGAGGAGGAGGAAGAAGAGGAGGAGGAAGAAGAGGAGGAGGAGGACGAGGAGGAGGTGGAAGAAGAGGAGGAGGAGGAGGAGGAGGACGAGGAGGAGGAGGAGGAGGACAAGGAAGAGGAGGAGGAGGAGGAGGAGGAAGAGGAGGAGGAGGAAGAAGAGGAGGAGGAGGACGAGGATGAGGAGGAGGAGGAGGAAGAAGAGGAGGAGGAAGAAGAGGAGGAGGAGGACGAGGAGGAGGTGGAGGAGGTGGAAGAAGAGGAGGAGGAGGAGGAGGAGGACGAGGAGGAGGAGGAGGACAAGGAAGAGGAGGAGGAGGAGGAGGTGGAAGAAGAGGAGGAGGAGGACGAGGATGAGGAGGAGGAGGAGGAAGAAGAGGAGGAGGAAGAAGAGGAGGAGGAGGACGAGGATGAGGAGGAGGAGGAGGAAGAAGAGGAGGAGGAAGAAGAGGAGGAGGAGGACGAGGATGAGGAGGAGGAGGAGGAAGAAGAGGAGGAGGAGGAGTAGGTGGTGGAGGAGGAGGTGGAGGAAGAGGAGGAAGAAGAGGAGGAGGAAGAAGAGGAGGAGGAGGACGAGGATGAGGAGGAGGAGGAGGAGGTGGAGGAGGAGGAGGAAGAAGAGGAGGAGGAGGAGTAGGTGGTGGAGGAGGAGGAGGAGGAGGTGGAGGAGGAGAGCCATCCTGTCTTTTCTCATTACAGACTTTGAAACATTCTCATTGCTCGTGTATTTAATTGAGCTGCAGAAACGCAGCATCAGGACGACCGGGGGATAAATAAGGAGCGTTCCCATTGGTCCCACTGAGCAGCTATTGATGTTCCATAAATCCCAGTCAGGAGAGATTTAATTGAGTTATACCACGCTGAATTACCTCGCATCTAAATGGCATCCAGGTCCAAGCAAATGGAATAATTAGGCCCCGGCCGAACGGTTATGGAGCGACGCGGCCGCCGATGTTCACGGAGGCGACGCGCTCGATCGGCTGTGTTTATGAAGAAGAGCATCAGATCCGGTAACGAGGCCGAGCGAGCGGGGGGGGCTTCAACAGCTGAAAATCACAGCGACGTGAACGGGTCTCGCTCAGGTGCGTTCGTTCGAATATGAACGTCTCAGATCACCTCCGACTTCACTTCCTTCATTTCTACACGTTTCAACAGTTTTTGTTTTCAACTTGTTAAAACCACAGACGGCGGCAGAGCGAGACAGCGGCTGAGCACGGGGGCCATTTAGCAGCCGGAGCTTTCGGGCGAATCCCACGATCTTCGTCAGCAGACGGACTGAGTGGTCGTGGAATTATAGATGTTTGAATTTCACCAGATCTGCAGAGAAAGATCCAGAACCAGGAGCAAGTACAGAAGCAGAACTCCAACATGAAGTATTTAAACCTGCGATGACTGAAGCTTCTGTTCACTTGATTTCAGCAGAAACAGGAAGTGAACACGTTAACATATCTTCACCTTTAAGTTCATATGTTGATCTTTTCTTTCTTTTATTATTATTATTATTTCTTTCTATATATCTATTGTATCTATATCTATATGTTGTTCATGTCACCTGATGAATCTCAGTCCTTCTCTGTCTTGTAGCTCTGTGTTTGTTCTCCTCCGTGTTCACAGCTGCTCTGACTGAGTCTGTCGGCTGTTTGCTGCTCAGACGCTCGAGAACATCGGCTCTTTACAGCTTCTTCTCTGAGAACGACGACATGAGAGAACTGAGAGAGAAGCAGAGCAGGAGAGTCGATCCAGAAACAACGAGCTGAGACTCAACATGAAGACTCAACATGAAGATCTGAACCATGAAGATCTGAACCATGAAGATCTGTGAAGGTTCAGATGATGATTGTAAATTTCCCCACTGTGGGACAAATAAAGGTTTATCTTATCTTATCTCATCTCATCTCATGATTCATCAGCACAGGCACCAACACTCGGCCGTTTCTTAATTATTGAGCTTCTTTCAGTTGGTGGACGTTTGCTGCTGAAAACCTCTTGTCGAGACGTTTCCTCTCTGCTGTGTCTCACCGGGACGAGTCGCGGTATCGGCGGCCTGGTGGAGTAATAATCTGTTTACGAGTGCCGACGCCTCATTCGCTGCTCTTGACAGACGCTAATCGTCTCCCTAATTAGCAGCTCTCCTGAAGGCCGCCGCTCGTTTACTCATCAGCCTCCAATTTGCTTAATCGGCGGTTTAATTGAAGTAATGGCCTCCTGAACACAGAGCCACTCGAGCGTGAGACGGGCCAGAGGCGACTCACACCGCTGAAGCCGGAGAGCCGGGAATCGAACCACAGACCCCAGCAGCGTTAGTGCCTTGCTTCTGTTTCGCCCAGAGTTTTGCCTTTCAGGCTTTAATATTCAGATCTGCAGACACAATGCAGAGGTGCATTTGTTTCTCCTCTGCCGGTTCGTGATGAAGACCATGGAAGCAGCTGAAAGCAGATCAGATCATGAAGAGACGAGCAGCAGCAGAGATGAAGAGAGCTGCTGAGAACAGGAAGTAAATCACACACTGAAGGTCAGAGGCAACGAGTGCTGACTTAACCTTTGACCTTTCCTCTGAGTGTTGACATCCTCAAACATGGAGGACGTCTGTGTCGCTACAAACACAACGAATCCTGGTCTTTCAAAATGAGTCTGATGTTTAAATTCAAGTCCTTGAAAGAAGCTGATTGTTCAGACGGACTCAGACCTCCTGTTATTCCGTCGTCTTTACTCCGGCTCTGGATTGAACCTTTTCATTTCTGACCATGTAGAGAAAGTTGTCTGATGTTACGACAACAATCCTGTGTAACTGGGAACCACCCAGTATAATGTAGTGGTGGTGGTGGGGGGGTCCCTGCCGAATCCACTGTGTCCCTCCATATTCAAACAGAGTAATTGAGTGATTTACATTGTTTTGAATTCTTTCCTCCTCCTGATAAATCAGCAGCTCCAATGGGGGGGTTGTAGGCGGCGTGCTGGGTGGTAACGGCCATGACACACTCAGTGGCACCCATTCATTTATTTCATAATAAGGGCCCGGCCAACCTGCGGCGGCGGCAGGGGGGGGGGCGTCATTAATCCGTCACAAATTGGAGTGTCGGCGGCGCTCGATGAGTCGACACCAGAGGACAATTTCAATTTGTAACAGAGGAAACACACAAAGGTTCAGGTTGTTGGATATTTAATACCTGATCACCAACGAGCCGACAAACTTCTCGTTCTTTGTTCAGCACATTCACAGATGAGAAGACAGTTCAGAATAAAAGTCAGCTGTTACATCGTCGAACATCAGAGTGTCGACTCTCGTATGGTGGAATATAAACTGAATCCTTCATCTTCCTCTTCGTTATCATCAGGCCTTCTTTCTTCCGCTCACACGTCGGACTCGTCATCAAACTCTTCCTCTTTCTATTTATTTCTCGTCAGTGGAAACGTCCAGTCGACCGTGTCTGACCTGGACTCCGGCGGCTCTTGATTGATGGAGCACAGCAGCCAATCAGGACATGAATACAGGTTTTTGTAGAGTGAACAAACTTTAATAATATTCATTTTAATATGAGAGATTCCAGATTCTTTGTCAGACTATGATGCTTTAGTTGTTGATTTTTTTCTAATCTCCAGTCTTTTAGCTCTGACTTCACGTCGGCCCAGAGTCCACGACTCTGTGCTGCACAACACACTCAGCCTCGGTGTCGTCATATCTGATCAACTAAACTAAGAATGAACAGACAAACACAACATTTATAATTCTACTAATACAGTTGATCTATTTCAAGGCGATGTTTAGATTTTTACACTCTAATGTCATTATATCAGTTCTACATCCAGAACAGGTTGAAATTTCATTCTCCCTGTTTTTCTGGACTCAAATACAAATGTACAACATACAAGTTAGATTTACATTAAAATTCACTGCTCATGGTCCCATGAGGACGAGCTGCAACTGATCCGCTCTGTGTGTGTGTGTGTGTGTGTGTGTGTGTGTGGGGGGTCTGCTCCTCCTTTGTAACTCTGAGTGGAGTTGAAGTGTCGGGGGATGATGAGGAGCGTGCTGAAGCACCGACACCACCGCTGCTACTCTGCATTTTAAAAACCCCAAAGCGCTCACACACACACACACACACACACACACACACACCATCATGGTCATTAATCCGTGGCTCCACATCGTCACCGCTGAAGCTCAGCTGATCTTCAAACAACATCAGTGTTTCCTGATCTTCATATTTTAGGAAAAGCAACATCAGTATGTGAAGGTCACATGACTTCCTGGTTTAACATCGACCGGTCTGTCATCCTGACTGTGGATCCTTCCAACATCTCTTTCCTGTCTGTCCGTCCTGTCTGTCCTGTCCGTCCTGTCTGTCCTGTCTCTGGCCGGAGGCTCTGAGGACGAAGCTGCTCAGGTTGTGAATCTCACTGAGACAAATAATAAAACAATAAAATGGCCTTTGAGTCATGTGATGCAGAAAAGGTTTCCGGATGGACGTTTCTCCCGCAGGCTGGATGTGTCAGGACCAAACGTTTCACATCTGTGTCTCATGACAAACGCTGAGCTTGTTCTGCGGCGGCAGGTGAAGGAGGATGAAGGTCGAGTCAAAGAGGCGTCACGTCGAGTCTGTAGAACGACACTGACGTCGTGTCTGTGAGTCTGACACGTTTGAACTGAAAACATACAAGTAACGTGAAGTAAAACTGTGGATCATGATGGACGTGTGTTGTTCCAGGTGTGAGAGGCAGAAAGGTTGAGTCTGACCTGTGACCTCTGCAAAACAAAGACACACACACACACACACACACACACACACACACACACGTCTGCAGGTGAAGCTGTATCTTCATTTTTCATGTTTTCTACAGTGTGTTTGTTCTCATCTGACACACACACACACACACACACACACACACACACTCACACACACTCACACACTCACACACCTAATTAATAAACAAGTGGACTAATGAATCAAACTCATCACACTAACGAGGATCCTCCTGCTAATTAATTGACTTGTTGAATATTCATGACAAGTTTAATGTTACAAGCTGATATTTATTATTATTCTTATTATTATTAAATTCATATTTATTTGTTTTCCTGTTGTTGCTTCTGTTGCTGCTGGTTCTAATGATAATGTAAATGTTATCAATGGCAGTTACAGACATGATGTTCAGTTCAATTCAGGACAACTTTATTAACAACAGAGCCACAAAGAACAAGAACAAACAAATGCTGAAAAGCTTGAAGTGGAAAAGATGAAACAAATCAGTTCAGTTTGTTGCTCAGAGAAAGAATCCAGATCCAGTTTGAACAGATCAGAACTGAACTCTTCAGGCTGTTTGAATTAGTCTTTTTAAATAAGAATATATACATTTATAATATTAGTATTTCTACTTTACTAGGAGGATTACATAAGTATGATCCTAGTGTGAGCTGACTTCTTGTTCTCTGATTGGCTGCAGTGGAACCAATCATAAAGCTTTGGCACGATGACAGAGAGGCTTTAAAATTTAAACTCTGATCTTCAGTTTCATCGACTCCATAAAAATATTTACATTCAAACACTAAATGTAAATGTCAGAACTCCCAACACACACACACACACACACACACACACACACACACACACACACACAGACACACACACACACACAGAGACAGACAGACAGACAGACAGACACACACACACACACACACACACACACACAGACACACACACACACACACACACACACACACACACACACACACACACACACACAACACACACACACACACACACAGACACACACACAGACAGACACACACACACACACACACACACACACACTTCTATGACTTATTTTTCTTTTGGTGTTTATTTGAATAACAATCTACATCAGTGCTGCACAATAATAATAATAATAATAACAATAATAATAATAACTATAGTAATAATAATAATAATAATAATGATGATGATGATGAAATAAACATTTATCCAACAACATTAAAGACAAAGAGAGAAAAGCAAATGAAATCATTTGCATCAGAGTAAATAAATAAAATCATTCAGAAGAAGATTTAAACTTTTATCATCAGCAGAAAGAAAACTGTCAGATTATGAATCATCACCAATTTATTTCTCTTTCTACATTTTGGTTTTTCTTCTTAACCTTCAGAAACACATTTCATTCAATAATAAATTTAAAACAAAATCATAAAAAAAATAATGTTGTAAAAATATTAAATGAGTAAACATCATAAATCAACAATAAAAATAAAAGAGAAACGAGTTTCAAACCTTTGAATAAAAAACAAAAACATGAATTCAAATAATAAAGATGATGAAGATTAACTCTTCAGAGTGTTTCTGTGTTTCAGAGCGTGTCTCTGCATCCTGAGCACCAGCAGCTCACAGGTCAGAGGTCACAGTGTGTGTGTGTGTGTGTGTGTCCTCAGGGAACATTAAAACCTTCAGCTCCTCCACTTTCAATCTTCCCTCTGAGACTCCGACAGAAGAAAAAACACAAATGATCCTGATGCTTTTAATCAGCTGATCAGAGAAACATCAACTCTGATTTCATGTTGTTTTGTTCGTGTTGCTTTTCAAACATGTTGGAAAAAAATCTGCTCAACACAACATTATTTATTGATAATTGATTGTCTTAAAAATCTATAAAAATCAATCGGTTCAACAATGAACTAACGACTCTCACACATAATTAATTCGCTTAAACAAACATAATCAGTCTGATCAATTAATTGTGTCACAGAAACTGACACAACAAGAACGTTACATTATCAATATTATTATTATTATTGTGAGATAATGATACTTGTTACGACAGTCTAATAAATGTCAATGTGTTTTATAATAATAATAATAATAATAATAATGATAAAACGACGCCGCGCGTGCATGTGCGCGCGCTCGTGTCGTGACTGAATCGTTAATAAATTCATTTTATTTTCTCCTCAAAAGAAAAATAAACTCGGTTCTAAATTAAATTTCACAGAAGATAAAAACTCGTCTTGACAAAACGCAGATTTTATTTTAAAGGTAATAATTTAAACGGAATGTTTCTGAGCTCAGTTTATTATTATTAATAATATTATTATCATTATTATTATTAAAAACGTCGAGCAGCAGAAAGAAAAAGCTTCCGTTGAACATTAACGATGAATTAAAGGTCGATCTGAGTCAAATACAACAAATGAAATCAGAGAATTTTCTTCTTTAAATAAAAACAGAAATGTTCTTTTCTGCAGCTTCACTTCGTTCAGATGAGAATTAAATGACAGAAGGTGAATTTAAACGAGTCGAGGAGCAAAAAATCAGAAAAGTTCAAACGTGTCAAATTAAAAACAGATTAAAGTTCGTTTTATAAAAAGTTTTTTTCCGTCGCGAATCAAACATCGCTGAGCAACAATTTAAAGGTCAGAGACAAAATTCAGTTTAAACGAACGTGTTTAAAACAAACTGAGGCGTTTGATGTTTTTAAATTTATCTGAATCTGAAGAGAGAGAGACAGAGAGAGAGAGAGACAGAGGGAGAGAGACAGAGAGAGACAGACAGACAGACAGACAGACAGACAGAGGGAGACAGACAGAGAGAGAGACACACCCTCTGTCTCTCTCTGTCTGTCTCTCTCTCTCTCTCTCTCTCTCTCTCTCTCTCTCTCTCTCTCTCTCTCTCTCTCTCTCTCTCTCTCTCTCTGTCTCTCTCTCTCTCTCTCTCTCTCTCTCTCTCTCTCTGTCTCTCTCTGTCTCTCTCTCTCTCTCTCTCTCTCTCTCTCTCTCTCTCTCTCTCTCTCTCTCTCTCTCTGTCTGTCTGTCTGTCCTCTCTCTCTCTCTCTCTCTCTCTGTCTGTCTGTCTGTCCTCTCTCTCTCTCTCTCTCTCTCTCTCTCTCTCTCTCTCTCTCTCTCTCTCTCTCTGTGTACCTGTCTCTCTCTCAGCTCCACAGTTCCGGTCCGGTTCTCTGGCTCCTCTGCAGCTCCTGGTCTCACTGAGTCCATCATGTATAGAGACTGAGACCCGGAGCCCCCCTCCCTACCTCCCTCCCTCCACCTCCTGGTCACGTGACGGGGGGAGTATCGCTCCATTAATGAGGCTCCTCTCGGGTCTTTCGGCTGCTGTCACAGCGTCCAGAGGCTCAGTGGACCCGAGCGGAGGACGTGCAGGCTGCGGCCGCGTACAGGCGCGCAGCAGCGGGCAGGAGGAGGCCGGACACCGCGCTGCAGGAGGCGGAGGACAACTTTCCCTCAAGTTGACCCGGAGCTGCGGGAGACACATGGTGTGAGGAGCCGGAGCCGATCCCGGTCCCCCCCCTCCCCCGGCCCGGCCCGGCCCGGCCCGGCGGCAGCATGCCCCGGCCCGGCAGGAACACGTACAGCGACCAGAAGCCTCCGTACTCGTACATCTCCCTGACGGCCATGGCCATCCAGAGCTGCCCGGAGAAGATGCTGCCGCTCAGCGAGATCTACCGCTTCATCATGGAGCGCTTCCCGTACTACCGGGAGAACACGCAGCGCTGGCAGAACTCGCTCCGACACAACCTGTCCTTCAACGACTGCTTCATCAAGATCCCCCGGCGGCCCGACCAGCCCGGCAAGGGCAGCTTCTGGGCGCTGCACCCGAGCTGCGGGGACATGTTCGAGAACGGCAGCTTCCTGCGCCGCCGCAAGCGCTTCAAGGTGTGCGGCCCCCAGGCCCCCGAGCCGCTGGGCCCCGGCAAAGCGCCCGACGCCGCCGCGCACTACCTGCAGCAGCAGCAGGCCAAGCTGCGGCTCAGCGCGCTGCACGCGGCCGCGCACCTGCCGCAGGTGGCCGGCTACAACCTGAGCCCCGCGCCGCCCTCCGGCTTCAAGCACCCGTTCGCCATCGAGAACATCATCGCCCGAGAGTACAAGGTGCCGGGCGGCCTGGCCTTCTCCGCCCCGGGCTACCCGCTGCACGGACAGCTGGCCCCGGCCTGGCCGCACGTCTACGGCCCCGGCGTGGTGGAGGGCCCCGGGGACTACCCGGCCTACGGCCTCAAGTCGCTGTGCCACGGACAGACTCTGCCCGCCATCCCGGTGCCCATCAAGCCCACGCCCGCCTCCGTGCCGGGGCTGCCCGGGCTGCCCGCGCACATCCCGGCCTTCCTGGCGAACTCGCCCCGCTCTCTGAGCCCCACGTCCCCGCAGACCGGCCACGGCAGCCCGGCCGCGCCCGGAGAGCCGCTGTCCTCCCCGGGCTCCACCGGGCTGCAGGTGGCGGTGCACTGACCGGCACCGGCACCGGGACCGGGACCGGTTTTATATGACAGGACACAGGTTGTTCAACCAGCACAGGAAGAAGCAGCAGCTTGACCTCTGACCTCCAACAACAACATCAAACTTCGTGTGTTTTAGGGAAAATGTTTTTGCTCACATTCAGTTTAAATTAGCAGAAAGTGAAGCAGCTGTTTTTCTCACATTCCTTCAGTCTGACTGACAAATGATCCTCATCCTTTGTGTTCGCGGCCTTTTCTTCTCAAACTGAAAGAAAAGTCAGATTAATGACTCAAACATTTCTCTCCCTTCGTTCGGCCTCTTCGCTGTTGAGACGAAACAAAGTTCGTTTCTTCCACTTTCAGGATTTTTCTTCCAAAAGAAGAAGAAAATCTGAAAACGAGCCTTTGAACCAAATAGTGACCCATTTTTTTCCTGTCCTGTTTTAAAATGTGCTGTTTTCTGATCCACGTGATCTCAGAGAGGAGAAGGCGAAATAAGACTTGAAATCCTATATTTATGTCAGAGGTTTAGAAAAACCCTGGAGATGTTTGACCCTGAATGCAACAGGACCGTCTCTCATGCACTTTGTAAAAGATGGAATCTAGATGTTTTTTAGCCGACGGACGTGTTGGTGTAACTTAAAGTTTTTTAACAATGACCTGCCGTCTGTGTGTTTGTTCTGCTGCATGATCCCGTCTGAAAATAATGACTCGGTGTTTGTACTTTTTTTTTGGGCTGAAAGAAAAAAGCATGAACATGAACCACGGGCTTTTTATTCCCTGCGCTCTGTCTGCTCATCCACATCCATTAAAAAAACCTTCCTGGGAAAAATACACGAAACAAGCTGTGAACCTGTTATTTACCTGCACACACACACACACACACACACACACTGTTTTCTCACTTGAGTATTTATCGTTCAGACTTTCTTCTTCTTCTCCACATTTTATCAGGACAGTTTACATTTCCTCTCCGTTAATGTGACGTCTGAACTGGTGTCAGTTTACAAAGATGTTACACTCATCATGACGTTATTGAGTCTTTTGTCAGGTAAATCTGCAGAATGAACAAGTTGAAGCCTTCAGAGTTTAACATTCTGGTTTGTCATGAACGTTGAGATATAATTCTCATGTTTCTAAACTGACATTTTGATTTGACTGAATTTTAAAAAATATTTCCTTCAAATAAAAACATTTGAACATGAATTGTTTTTATGATGTGACTCTGAATCCTGTCACACGTCAACAGATCAAACTGTGATCATCAGGTTTTCATTGGTTTGTCTGCAGCTGCTGGAGAATTTTCTCCACATGTACAAACATGTTGTGTGTAAATCCTTCAACTGATCTGGAAAAGCCCCAAAACTGAAGGTACAAGATTTTCAGGGACAGTAAAATATTTGACATTAAATTGAAATTGTGAATTTACGGCCTGAGTTTCTTTCATGGTAACTGAGTCGTCAGGTGTTCGATCTGAAGGCTGCAGTTTCAAATGAACGTGTTCAGATTTTAACTCACGGCAAAGCAGCAAAAACAAATGCACCAATATTTTTACATATATTGTTAATGATATACAAACTGACACTAAACACATGAACATTAAGACAAGATGCAGTTTAAATATTTTTTCCTCTTCATTTATCTTCAGTGAAATTTATTGTGTCCAAACACATTTTTTATTCACTTTCACATTTTGTGCAAATGAAATGAAAAACTCTTAACAAATAATACGAATAATACCTAGTTAATTAATATTAGTGTCTTCACTATGTTTCAAAATGTGAAAACAACATGATCATGTTTTATAAATTTATGTTTGTGTGTCAAATAAATTAAACTATTTAACATGAAAAACTTTAAATCAGCTCCACCTCAACAGTAAAATTACACATGAATGAAAGAAAATAATCAGAATAATATGATACAAACTAAAACAGCAGGATTATGGTCATAATTTCACATTTGTTCTGAAGCGATATTTTCAGAGTAGGACTTTTACTCCTCACAGAGTATTTCCACAGTATTAGTACTTCGACTTTAGGTTGAAGGATCTGAATATCTCTTCGTCGCTGTGAAAGCGGGCGATGCATCATTTTGATGGATGGATTTAAAGATGACTCGTGACTCTCAATGAGTCTTTGTGTCGTCCAGTTTCCTTCAAAACAGAATTCACCAAACTAATTAGATGAGAACATGACTTTTACTTCAGATTAAAACAGACTGATTGGTTTGATTTAGGCAAAAAACAAGTTGGTTGTTTTAGGAAAAAATCCTGGTTTGGGTTCAAATAAGTATTTTAATTTACATTTCATACATGAAGTAAGTTAAATACTTCACATCCGTTAAAACAAGTCAACGTTCACTTTGTGTGTTTGACTCAGGTCGTCAGGGTCAAAGTCCTGCGTTTGTATCAAACCAGGTATGAAGCTCATTTCCTGCCAAAACTCAACAAACAACTAAAGATTCTACGATTCATCAACAAACCTTTGACAAACTAAAACATTCTGCGACAATAAAACGGATGTTTATCAAAACAAATAAACAACATATTTGTAAAGTACAAAAAATTTACAGCACAATATTTCCACTTTCTATCTCGGGTTTTAAGCGCCACCTGCTGTTGTGGAGGAAGAATTACTTCGGACATTTGCGAGAAAATGCTGAGCACCGACGCATGACGGACGGATGGTGTCAAAAGTCACGCAATGGTTGGAGGATATATTTATTGAAATAGTAAAACGAGCTGTTTGTTCGTGTGTCCGTTGTTTGTTTGCGTCGGTGTGTCTGTCTGTCGGTTGTCACCTGACTGACAGACGGTCTGAATGTTTGCAGGTGTTTGTGCCAGACTGAAGCGACCGGGTTAATGTGTGTGTGTCAGCTCCAGATTCTTCCGTCGGCGTGTCCGCTCGCTTTAATCGACTCTCCGCTGCAGTTTCTCTCGACAGTGAAAGACGACAGACAGCTCTTCTGGAGAGAGAAAAGCTCGTCTGAAGAGCTTTTTCTTCTTCCACAGTGACGGAGGTCTGGTGTGTAAACACTGGCCGGTTTGTGGAGAGCGGTGAATTAGCAGCAGGCGGCGTCTGGGCGGCCGTAAGGGATTAGCCAGTTAACACTTCCCTGGTGCCAAACACAATCGTGCACCGTCAGTGTGTTTAGGCCTTTGAGTGTGTTGCTGAGAGACGGCCACTGTTACCGTAAAAATGTGGGCCCTGAACGCCGCCTCCTCCCTCCTGAGCTTTGTGACCACACACAAGTAAAACAAATGACATTTAAAGAGGAAAACTCCGGCCTGCTGTTATTGACATTCCTGCTCGCAGAAGAAGAGAAAACCGAAAGAGTCCGACAGAAGAAACGTTCAAATATTTACTGAGGTTAAGAGTAATGGAGTGTGGAATACTCTGAAGTATTGAAAGTACACGGTGGTGGAGGAGGAGGATGAGGAGCTGGAGCGAAAGGTGAAGGAGCTGATGGAGGAAGATGAGGCGGAGAAGGTGAGAGAGGAGGAGATGAAGACGGGGTCGGAGCTTCTGCTGGGATTCGAATGTCCTCACGTGGAGGAATAAAATCAAACACACACGGTGTCACTGATTTACATTAGATACAAACATCATGAATTCAATTCTATTTTAATTTTAGGTCTTTTTTCTGCAACAACCACTCAATGCATTTAAATCCAGTAATGACCTCCGACAGTATATAGTAGTTTTTATCCTTGGTGGCGAAAAAACAAGAAAAACAAGAAGGAAAAAAGAACGACTCAACTACAGAAGAAACTCCAACATGGAGCCACATGAAGTATTTAAACCTGCGATGACTGAAGCTTCTGTTCACTTGATTTCAGCAGAAACAGGAAGTGAACACATTAACATATCTTCACCTTTAAGTTCATATGTTGACCTTGTTAACAAACAGCTGTTTCTTTCTATTATATCTATATCTATATGTTGTTCATGTCACCTGATGAATCTCAGTCCTTCTCTGTCTTTCAGCTCTGTGTTTGTTCTCCATGTTCACAGCTGCTCCGACTGAGTCTGTAGATCAAGATCTGAACCATGAAGATCTGAACCATGAAGATCTGAACCATGAAGATCTGAACCATGAAGATCTGTGAAGGTTCAGATGATGATTCATCACCAACATTCGGTCATTAGTCATATAAAATATATAAATATATACAATCTATTTTACTTGAAGTCACGCTGAGGTTTGTGGAAACATTTAAAAAGCAGCTGTGAAGCTTCTCAACGTTGTTGCTGTTTGACAACGACGAACCACGATGTCATATTTTAGTTTCAGTCCAGTGAAACCGGTCGGGACTCGGTTCAGGTCTGAAATATCACAAACACAATTAAAGTTAAATATGAGCCGGATGTCGGACGGCAGCGTCGGCCTCTCGCTCGCCGTTCGCCGAGCTGTAATTAATCACGAGTCCCTCGCTGCCATTTGTGTTCATTAATTAAAGACTTCAGGGAGGAGCGTGACAGCGAGGTGTCCCTGAACGTCTCACAGAAACACTAATTAACAAACAGCTTCTCCAGCGTGGAGGCGGCCTGTGGAGAGAGATCAGACCGAGGAGGAGAACAACAAGAAGCAGAGAAGAAGAACATGATGGAGGTGATGATGATGACACGGCGGTGCACAGAGTCCCGCCCCCACCAGCCAGACGGCATCATGGGTTATTTACACTGATGAATGAATTCATCAGATGATGAAACGCAGTGAAAGAAAATGATTTTCACCGTTGTCAATGAGACACGAAGAGACAAGCGTCCCGCTGCAGGAGGGGACGGTCTTGTCAACGTCTCTCCGGAGCTTTTAGCCTCTTTTAGCTCCTAGTTTTGTTTTGTTTTTTCTGCTGAACGCAGCTGAAGAGCCAGATATTTCCCTCAGCAGCAATGAGCTGAACCAGAGCGAGTGTCGGACCTGAGCTCTTCTTCATCAAGTCTCTGTCGTCTTCGTCGATGAAAACGGAGCAAACACCTGATGACACAATGGTTTTGTTCAGTTTTATTTTTTGAAAAAGAAAATCGTATTATTTATGTTCTGTTGTAAAGAGCCATCACTCATCGCGGAGGAAACATCAGAGTCAGTGGATTATTGTCTTGATCTGATCTGAGATGTTGAAGTGAAACTGATCCCGGTCTGTCCTCGGGTCTCGACTGACCCCTCAGTGTCCTGACGTGGAAGCTGCCCCCCCCCCAGCACTGACGTGGCCTTTCCCCTCTGGAGGAACATTCAGCTCCTTCTCTTTCACTAAATGCTTCTTTCCTCCCGACAATAATCTGCAACACCTCATCAATCTGTTCATCTTCTCCCTCGAAGCGTCGGGCCGCTTTTGGCGCCTCGGCCTCTCGCGGCAGCTTTGAAGTGTCGCTGTTAGGTGTTAGTTTATGGTCGACCGCTGCAGATAAGATTCCTGAACGGGCCGTAAATTAAAAAAACAAAGCTGGAGGCGAAAATACACAGAGGTCGTTAAAGCTGACAGAGTCTGTTATCACCTGACACATTCTCCAGATACAAGAGAGGCTGTTTAACAGCCAACAACAACTGTACGCTGCTGCGCGAGGAGCCGGAGGCGGCGTCATCGCAGAGAGCCGACGGACGACAGAGCTGCCGCGACACATAATGCAGGAGAAATATACCTTCAACTATTAAACATCAATTATACACGCAAACAAATTCAAGCTGGTTTATTTTGTTCTCAAAGCTGAACCAAACAAATCAAACCTCCGAGAGTCTTCAGACTCAACATGTGTTGGTGAGCAACATTTCATATACAGTATGTGGCCAAAAGTATGTGGACACCACGTCAACACACTTCAGAGTATTTTGGGTCTGGTTTTCCAGGTTTGGGCCTTTTAGTTCCAATATAATTTACTATCTACACAAACTAGTGATAAAAGCTGTCAGAAAAATGTAGTGAATAAAAAATGTAATATTTCTCTGAAAGTGAATAAAAAATAAAGAAGTCAGGAAGTTTTACTGTCGCATCACAGATCAGGGATGTTCTGGAAACATTTGGAAACTTTTCGAGCTTCTCTGGAGACGAAAATGGACTCAGTGATATTTACATGTCATTCTGTGTTTGTCTTGGAAACTTGAAGTTCACAGCGTTGATCTTCAGTCTGAATCTTTTCTCCATCAGCCGATCAATTGATCAGGTGATTCTTTTCATGTTAAATCCATATTGGCAGATTAGTAAGAACGACTTTAAAGCAGCGACTCGTCATTTTAATACAGAATCTGCATTTCTCCGTGTTCTGCTGATTTTCACTGTCGGTGGGTTCAGTAGTTCACAGTTTACGGGTATTGAAGCCACCTGACGGCTGCAGGGAAACAGCCCTCACACACAGGTGCGTTATGGGAGGGTGGAGCTGCTGCCACAAACCATTTAGAGGGCAGAGAGTGGAGGAGGAGGGGGAGGAGGGGGGAGGTTAGTTAGTGGGCGTGTGAAAAGAAAACGACACTAATTCATTGGCAATAAAAGCCCCCCTCCTGTTCCCAGGCAGTGCTGTGCTCAGCAGCTTCACGCCCCCCTCCTCCCCTCCCCCCCTCCTCCCTCCTCCCCCCCACGACTAATTGTCAGACATGTGGGGGAGGAAGCCGCCGCTGTGCCAGCAGGCTGCGACCACCAGGGCTAATAAGCATCAGAATAAACAAACTAATAAACACGAGGGTCACTGAGAAGAAACAGTCACAAAAAAGATTTTTCCTCAACTGATTCCTTCATCAAAACAACCGAGAACTGAAACGTACGAACCAGCCGACTGTGACCTTTAGTTTTCTATAAAGACTTGATCAATTCTTGGTTCGTTATCAGGCCACAAAGTCAAATAAAGTCAGACTCTTGTCAAACTTACCAAACTTTCTTACAAAGAATCAGCTAAATATCATTTATCAATACATTTGGAAGCTGAGAATTAAAACAGAAAAACAGTTTCCAGTGTTCTTCTTTAAACTGAACATGTAAAATATGTGTGAACCTGTTTGGACCAAAGCTGAGACGTGACAAGTTAAACCAGTTCAAAACTCACGTGTTCACACACACACACACACACACACACACACACACACACACAGGGGAAAGCCTTGTTATTTGGGTCACACATGAAATCAAACAGATTCACCTCTAGCTGAGACAGATGATTTATTCAGGCGCTGGCAGCAGCTCCACGCGGCGACAGATTGTGTTCTTGGTGATCTGCCTGACGGCGCCGAAGGGAAACTGAGAGACGAGTCTCAGCAGAGACACAGAGACGGGTTTAGCTTAGCTTAGCTCGGAGACGGAGCTGCTAACTCCCCACAATGTGTCGGGATGTGCGGTGAAGAAACAAGACCGACAAGGAGCTTCTTCTCTGTTCCGATGGAGCAAAGCTAACAGTTTCCCTCTGCTTCCAGTCTTTGCGCTAAGCTAAGCTAATCACAACCTGGACCTGACGAAACTGATCTCACCTGGTCGACTGACTCAGGAGCAAAGAAAGGAATTCACTCAATGACAGATTGTCCCTTTAAAAGTGAAATCAGTTCACGGTAACAAACACAAAGCTGCGATGCCAAACCAACACAACAGTTTGATTCAGATTAGGTTGATCAGATCAGGTGACCTCACCTGTCATCACATGCAATCAGTGAAAACTTCTCGTCACTTTGTAAACGAGTTCATGTCTCGGAGCTTCGAGGTAAATATGTGACTTTCACTCCATCCGTCACTCACTGCTCCTTCACTTCTCTAAACTTCCTTCGCTGCCACTGATCGATGAGCTGCTGCAGCTGCTGGCGGCGAACGCTTGTTCAGCTCGGACAAAGTCAATCACCTTAAAAAACTAGAAATAGAATTTTCAAGTTCCAATCAGATTACAGTGAGACACATCTGTCAATCAAACCGAAGTCAGAACCGATCGGCAACGTTTCTGTTGACTTTGAAGTTTGACTGCAGCTCAGACCTGCTGTGTTTAGGGTCAACAAGTCCAAGTTCCCTCACAGGTGAGCGATCGATCGGTCGTTGTCCGACGCGCCCGATCTCCCCCCACAAACCCACGGCGGTTTGGTCGCGATGGTTCTTGGTGTTCCTGCCCAGTGACCAGGACCAGGCATGTGCCGAGGCCTCTTTCCTTTCTTTACTTTCTCTTTGTCTCGTTTTTACGACCCGCTGTCCTGCACCTGCAGCCTTTTTATCAGGGAGGAGGACGATCCGAGGCCGCACGCATTCACATTCACACGTACGAGGAGAAGATTAGGCCCAATTCAGCCTCCTTTCTCCGGCTGAGGCTCAAAGGCCGGACGAGGGGAGGCTGAAAGGTTTGAGCTCCTGGAGGCTGAAAGGCAGCGCAGACACAAAACAGAGGCCTTTGTGTTTCTCTCAAGTGCTAATTCACAACTGATTCCTCTTTATGCACTCGGAGACTCTTTCAATTGTCTGAGTTTGCATTCAAATGGTGTGTTTGTGGCTTTTTAATGACTTTTTGTAAAGCGTAATTGAAACAAGACCAGTTTCACCACTCGAACGTCTCTAACTCTCGTCTCTGGTTTCGTGATGAATGACGGCTGATCAGAGGCAGGTTGTTCACTGATGTGTTCACTGACGCCCGAATCCATCCAGTGTCCCAAAGTAGAAAATTCCCTGGACCGACCTGAAACCCTCAGAGCGACACATGAAACCACGAGAGCCGTGTTATTTTGACTGAAACGGCTGCTGGATGAACAGTGATGAAACGTGATTCACACGTTCATCTTCCTCTGAGGATCCATTATAATAACTATGGTGTTTTTTCATGTAGCGCCATCATCAGGTTAAACAGCAGCAAAAGCACTAGATTTACTAGAATGATGTAAATTATATTTTCAGTCTGTCTCTCAAGAACTTTTTACTGAGAGTTTAACACTTCGATGGTTTTGATGGTTTTTAGTCCTGGTTTTATTTTCAGTCTGATTCCTCGAAGGGATTCTTGATCAATTCCACGACCTTTGTTGCTGCTTCCTGCTTTTCTTCCTCTCTCAGTTTAAAGAATGACTCTGTTACACAGTCTCTGATGGAGATTAAACCCTGATCAGGTCTTTTTTAGTCTCAGATCAAATCACAGCAGCAGCAGGATGAAAGGAAAGAGAACAACACGTCGCTGTCGGGCAGTTTGTCTAAAACACATGAATCCAAAGTCCAACTGAAACTGAACAAAACTGTTAAACTGTCAAATACACAACGTCCTCGTGTTCCTCATGAGTCTCAACCAAAGCAGCTGCTTAACGAACGTCTGGATGAGATGTTGGAAAGTTTCTCACGTCGGCTGAACAGAGGACGTTCAGAAACGTCACACTCTTCTGCTCGTAGCGAAGAGAAAACGTCTGATTTTTATTCTCATTCAGTTTGTCAGTGAGATGTCGGTTGTTGGGAAATTGCGTCTCTGCTCTCATCTGGTCCGCAGTCGGTTTTTTTCCACACTTTTCACAGTTGAAATCAGTAAAACTAACAGTGCACTTCCAGCCGTATTTGCTCGCAGCCATTCAGCTCGACACAAAGCTCAGTTCAATCACTTTCTTCCACAAGTGGGTCTCACGTTTTGTTTCGACAAAATAAACTACCGGAGCCGTATTTTCCTTTCTTTCGGCCTCCTCGCAGCTTTTATTTCACGGCTGCCCCGAGTCTCAATGAGGGTGTCAGGCCTGAAGAATGCCTCGGCCCTCCTCCTCCTCCCGCTCCGCTCGCCGGGATTCAGCCGCCGTCCAGCCGGCTGACAGCTTCCCCACCACATCGCCTGGCGACTGAAGGGACCACACACACACACACACTCCACGTCCTCCTTGCCGGCTCATTCTTCTTCTGCTTGGCTTGTTTCGCAGCCACAGGTCTTTTCTCTCTGCCAGTTTTCTGCCCTCCAGGACTTTATATTTCAAGCATGAGTGTAAAAGCTGTCGAGTGTTATCAGACAATGAAAATGGCCCCGACACTGACAAATATTTGCAGGTTTTACAGAACGTGGCCCTTCAAAATAAGAGGCTGGTGATGATAAAATGGATCCGAGTATTATTAAAGACTAATGAAATGAACTAATGTCTTCAATATTGACACGACAATGATACTACAGATATTTCCTGTTTTATTTTGAAAGCGTGTGTCTCAGGTGTGTTTGTAACTTTACTTCCTGCCGTTGTGTGTTTCCAACCTGTTTGATTGGTTTCACTTGTGTGTCAGTGTCTCCCCTGTCCACATGTCTCTGTGTTTCCTCGTGTTTCCTCGTGTCTTGTGTTTTTGGACTCTTGTGTGTTTCCCTGGACTTCGCCTGTTTAATGGACTTGAGATTCCCGCCTGTTGTCTCGTTTTGTCCTGTAAACCTGTTCTTCATCACCTTTTGTTAATAAATCATTGCGCTTCCTCGGTGTCGTCTGAGTTTGGGTCCAGTCCTGCTGCTGCTTCCCTGCTTGCACATATTGTGACGGATACATCGATCACAGCAGATACGGACTCTTTTTTTGCACCGTTGGTCGAACAAAACAAGACATTTGAAGACGTCAACTTGGAGCCTGATTTGCTGTCTATAACGATTAATCGAGAAAACGATCGGGCAGTTAATCACCAATAAAAAGAATTGTTCGTTGTGCTGAATCTTATCTCAAAGTTACGACCTCATGTCATTTTCACTTGCAGTGAGTTCTTCCATTTGTGTCATTTCTAATATTTCATTTAGCAATTTCATTTTTATCCTTCACCTTTTTTCCTCCTCAGTTCTGAGTCCTAAACATTTAGTTTCTCCATTTAAACCTAAAAAACTGGTGACACATCGTCCCTGATACAGAACAACAGTCAGGACCTCAAATAGAAAATCATGTTGAACTGGACTGAAAGAAAAGAGACTTCAGGCTGTGACTTGATGTTTTACCTTCTAAATTTTACCCAACTCTGAAGATGTTGATCGTTTTGAAGACGGACCAATCGATGGCAGTGAGATCTTCAGTCTTTATTCTTCTTTGACTCCAGACACGACGCCGCGTCACGCTCCGGTCGGCGGCCCGCTGACTGACGGCGGCGGAAATAAATCGGCTCGGCCGCCGCCTCACAATCAGTCTTAGAAGTTAAACAGCCATAAAAGGCTGCAGGAACTCTGACCTTCACGATCTAACCGAGCAGGAAAAGCCAATGATGTGTACAAGGCCCCGCTCGGCCTCGGCAGATTATGATAAAATATGTCCCGGCGTCACAAAAAGATAACTGCACGTCTCCCTGTGACAGATACGGCCCCGCTATTTTAATAACAGCCCAATTTCTGCGGCACTAAAATGTTTTACTGTCGGCTATAAAGCACGCAGCGTGTGACAGGAGGAAGCAGGCGACGTCTCCGAACACTTCAAAGTAAGATTGACCACGTGAAGCTGCCGAGGGTTCAGACGTAAGCGCTGTAGCATCCGAACGGTTGGCTCCTGGTTCTCAGCCGCTGTCGCGCTCTTATGATTAAAGAGAACAGTTTAAAAACCAGATCATATGGAAATGTTGTTTCCCATCATTTATATTCGGGCCCAACTAGCAGACGTCGCCGCCGACCTCCGACCCTTCCTGTCCGGACCTCAGCTTCCTGCCGCCACACACAGATGAAATGATGGAGGAACATTCACAGCAGCACAAAGTGTTGTTGGTGAAATTGGCTGCAGATAAGGACGATTCGCAGGTGGAGTGGTGACGTTTGACCCACGTCCACTGGGACATTTCACACATTTCAATAATTAAACGTACAGAGTGAAAAACTCAACGTGCTGCATTTCTTTATGTTATTACGAATATGAGTTGGATTTTGGTTGAGCTTTTCTTACTGGAAGTTCTGCTTTTATTTTTTTGGTTTTATGTGTTGATCTGGAGGACGACGACACATTGAGTCATTTCATTTAAAGGACTTGTTGAAAATCTGTTTTTGGTGGCTCAGATTGAAAAGAAGGACGAGAACAGACATTTGTGTTCCTCCTGTTCCTCCTCCGTCTCCTCTCAGACTGTGACCCTGTGGACGGTTGTCTCCGTCTCGTGGGACGTCCCATCTCTCCCGTCATCAGCAGCATCTTTGTTCAACACGGACTCTGCTGCCGTGTGGGAGGCGGCTTCTGTCTCCGGTTTATTCACTTTACGCAGTCGGTTCCTTTGTGCTCATTAAATATTTAATGGGGAGTTTAAGCGTTTGCTGGGATTAAGCTTCGGTCTCCGGGGACTCGGCTGCTTTGTTTCTCTCCACGGCTGCTGCTTTACAGTCTGTCTGTTTAATCTCCCATTTACATCTCGCAGTTTTGTTGTGTTTTGTTGATGCTCTGACACTGAACGGGTTTCAGCCGTCACACAGCAGGAGGTGATGGGAGATGAACCTTCTGTTAACGTGATGATACGCGGGAAAGAAATGGTGGGACAAAGTTAGTGTCCCACTGGTGTCACTCTGTCAGAATGAGAGTGAAGAGTCAAACGTGAATGTGAAACCATGCAGATCGCTGGTCCAGCACAATGTGACAACGCCAGAGACGGGTCCTGAAAGACTGGAGGGATTTGAGGGAAGGATCATGGGAACTCTTGGGGGGTCCCTGCCCAGGTTCTCGGGGTCTTTAGTTGTCCTTCGTGAGGTTCTGTCGGAGGTTCAGGAGGTTCTCGGTGGGGAAGTCCTGCGGTTGTGTTTTCAGATGTTGTTGTCAGTGGGATCTAGATTCATTTGGGGGGGTCATGTTTTTTGGGCAGGTGCTATGATGTTTCAGGACGTCGTCTTCATGTTCAGTGGGTTTTTGGAGTCGTTCTAGTTTTCGGTTCTAGAAGGGTTTTTATTCCCAACTCACTTTGAAAAACCCATTTGAAATGAGCTGAACTGAGAGGCGGCGACATCAGAGCCGAAGAGGAGCATCTTTAAATGAATTTATCCTGAAAACTTTTTTGTTTTGTTTTTTGCTGATCTGAAAAATGATCCAATCTGTGACTCAAACCACGAAACCTCCACAGGGTTCATCAGCCACAGGGAAAGAAGGCCTGTAGGAGTGGAAGTGGATGAAATCTGGGCCTCGCTCACAGGGAGAAGGTGCCGATGATCCGATCGGGTCTGAAGCGTTGGCAGGTTTGAACCCAGTTTAACAGAGCTTCACATGTGACTGGCAGTCCTGCTGTCTTTGTAGTGGCAGAGCTGTAAAAACTGACACCCCGGGGGTCTTGGGGGCCCGGGGACGTTAGTATTGGGGGACTGCGGGGCCACGCCTTCCAGCCGCCATATGCTCGAGATAACAAGTCAAACACGGGACTCTTTTCTTGGCTCATTAAAATGTTCGACATTTGGCAGAAGACAGTCGTGTTTTCCTGACCTATTTTTCACCATCGAGGTTTTTCCGTGAACGTTTCTCTGCATCCAGATCAGAACTGTGCATCGACACCGTGACGCTCGAACGCTCGAACGCTGACGCTGCGTTTTTCACAGAGTGTTGACGTTTAGTTCACTGTGAATCGGTGTCGGCCTCACGGAGCTTCACGTATGTGAACGTGGTGACGTTACTGTGTGTTCACTACTTTACAACTACGTCCTGTTGTGAAGCCAGTTCCCTTAATATTCAGTTTCCCTGTTATTATATCAGATCATTTTAAGTGATCCAAGGTGGAAAAAAGGTTGTTGGACTCAAAGACACAGAACTGATTTTAAAGTTCTTTAAAGCTTTAAATGATGTTTTTCCTCTCTGCATCAAAGCTTTTCTTTTATCTTCAAGTCCTCCTCTGCTTTTCTGCTAAATGTTCTTTATGTGTCCTGTAAAAGAACCAGTGAGTCGTTTTATGGCCTCAAACTGTGAAACTTTAATATTAATAAATTAAATAATCATCGTTATTTGATTCCATTATTCTTATTTAGTTTTATTGTTGTAAATTTTAGTGTTGCAAAATTGTATTCATTGTTTTTGTCTGTGTTCTTTCAGTTTTGCTGTGTGAAATGTTTCTGTTCTGTATAAATAAAGTTGAGTTTAAAATCTGTTGACATCGAATTTCTGTCCTGGCTGGAGGTTTGACTCGTGATTTATGTTTATCAAATATATAAGAATGCACATGATGAAAATAGGAAAAGCTCCAGATTCGACAGTTTGTCTGAAAGTGATGTCGCGATCACGTCCCATGAGCCTCAGTAGATTAAAACCTGTATTTGGAAATGTGAATTTCTTCCTCATTTTATTTTCAGACTTCTCGCTTCTTTGTATGTGTTTGACTTCTTCTCTAGTTTCTTCACCTGTAACCCTGAAATAATCTGTTTTACCAACAACCTTTTCTTGAAATCAATAAAAACCTCAACGTAAGACAAACAAAAGCAAACACGACCGAATGAGAGTGAGTCTGTCTGTCTGTTGTATTATTATTATTATTATCATTATTAATAGCAGCTCGTGCTCTTATTGTCCCGGCGGAGCGGCGTCTCCTTTTATTACCCTGCAGGGTCATTTACAACCCGTCCCATCTCTTCATTGGTTGAGGAGATAATCCTGTGATAAATCCTCTGTCGTGCCCTTCACAGTTGTCATAGCAGGACCATAAACAGCATTTATAACAATCTGAGGAGGGGGGCGCTCTGCTTAGCATGCAGAACAGATTAAGATGGGACGGGTCTGCTTAGAGCCGTGACTCCATCCGTGACAGACAGACGGACTCATGGGAAATGTTCCTGTCGCCGGCCCGTTCATCCTCAGTGGGGAACGAGCTGCTCAGTCACCGGAGACAAATGCAAGAAATATCCTTTTGTTAGGAGGAAAAAAAATGTCTCCAGGTTCAAATCTCCTCAAAAATATATGTGAAATGAAAATGACCATGTTGTTCCACAGTCGCAGTAAACATTTACATTTCCTCTAATCTCGTAGAGTTTTGCCAGTTTTTCTCTAATGGACTTTTATTAATTGATCCCTATATTTTGCTGTTATTTATTTCTTTATATATGTATATGTGTGTGTGTGTGTGTATTTTTTATTTTTTTTCATCTCATATTCTTCTTTTCATCTTACCTTGTACGTCTGGTACTACAGTTCCCATAATGCCTTGGGGATGTAAACAGGAAGTCTAATGTTGCCATGGAATCAGTTAACTCTGGGCAACGACTTCAGACTTTTTTGTTTGTTCGTTTGTTTGTTTTTTCCCTGAGTTTGTTTCTGTTTTGTGAAAGTAGCATCAGTCAAAGTGCCGTTTGCACAGAGCTGCTCCTGTTCGCAGCAGCTTCAGGTCAGAGGAGATGCTGAATCTGTCTGGATCCACTGTCACTGTCAAACCAATGAAACGGCGCCCCCCCCCAGGCTGAACTCGAGGCCGAGGACTCGTCTCAGGTACGTCATTAATCTTAATTAAAGGCGAGTGTGACAAACAGTCGGTCCTCCCTCCTCATTGTCCTGCTGAAACACACCAATACATTAAATCACAGCTAATGAAGCTCCGAGAGACGTCGGTCCAATAAATGACAGCGGACAGACAAAACGCATCTGAGCTGATCGGGAATAAACAATAAAAGATCAACACGGACAGAAGAGAAAAGAATCTCTGCAGCACAAAATGTCAGACAACCAGAATCATGATGTGTCAAGTAATAAAGCCTCATTATTGTTTAACAAAGCTCCTTTATGATCAGAATTACCCAGACTTCCTGCTGGTGAGGCGGGACCAGAGAGAGGCCACCACCGGCTACGTGAGCTGTGATTGGCTGAGACAACCTTTCAGTCAGCAAACGACACATGACCTGAAACTTCTGATCAGCTGTTCAACATTTTCTTCTCTCTGTTCATTTTACTCCATTAGGCCCAGCGGATGTCCCGCCCACTGTTTCACTGAAGCCTGCACACGACTGGCTTGTGTCACTGTCAGTCAATGCATCGATAGTTGTAGATCGATGAGTCGTCATGTTGTGCGTCCTCCTCTGTTATTATGACGATTTGACGTGTGAGCATCAAAACCTCCTGAGTACTTTTACTTTGGATACTTGATTACAGATTACATTTGCTGAGGTTAAAACTTTAAACACAGGACGTTAATGTTTCTGCTCTGAAGGGAACAGATTCTCTTCGGCGGTGATGATAAACTCCGGTCCGTCAGTTCTGCGGCGCTGCTGACTGTCTGCTGACGAGTCTGCAAAGAAAACAAAGGACAAAAAAGCAATTAAGTCGAGTGATAAAAGCCCAAGTACCATCACATGCTACATTAAATATCTACTGAGCTCCATAAATTAACAGCAAGCAGCTTCTCAAGCAGTTTGTCTCATTGAGGTTGTTTACTGGAGGAAAACTTCACTGTTGACTCTTTGGGCTTTATTGACCACAAACACTGAACATATGGAAGCTCATTCAGGCCAAAAACAAACAAGCACAGGAGGAAAAAGACAGATAAATATTTACATTTCATAAAAATTTAGTGTCTCGTGATTATGATGAATTATTTCATAATTACATCCAAGTCAACGTTTTACTTCTGTAGATAAGAAATGACAAGAAAAGTGTGGTATTTATTTTCAGTATTTGTTCTGGAAGAATCTCCCGGTTCAACTCATTCAACCTATAAATCATACAGCCGCTAATCTGTTGTGACATTTGTCAAAGTTTTGAACTAATAATTTATGTTATATTTGTAAACATAAACATGATCTTATTTTATCTAATGTGATTTATGGTTTAATTTAATGTTATTGTTAAATCTTTACATTTGCTTCTTTATTATCTGTATTTGAAATCAGATTTTCTTTGTTGGTGTATTTTATTTCCTCGTTGTCCATAAAACAGTGATGATGAGGGAGGTTATTACTTAATAACTCCAGTTATTACTACGACCTGTTCCTGACATTTCTCACCACAACGAAGTTTGATTTTCAACTAATTACATACAATTAATGACAAAAATGATTTTCTTATTTTGTATTTCTGTTTCACATCAGTTGGATTATGTGCTTCGTTACGTGCAGATGTGTCGTGATGTGCATGTGATGCTCCACCTGTCGAACACCTGCGTCCTCTGATGGAGGACAGAGGACGGAAACAGCAGCAAAATGTCCAAACACAACCCGTTCGCTCTCTCGGTCCTCGAGCGGTCGCAGGACCTCGACTCCTGAGTTAGTGAAGTTTGCAGGAAGCAGGATTTAATTCTCTGTTTGCTTTAACGTCAGTGTGTGTGTATTTTATTTGCTGGTCTGCTCGCTGTTTGCAGACGCTCCCTCACATCAAGAGTCCTGTTGTGATGGAGGTGTGTCGACGCTGTTTGACGGTACAACGTGTCTGTGTTTGTTTTGGTCTCCCGGCGGAGGAGAGACGAGGAGGCGACGCGTCGTTTCTGTTCGATGTTTGACTCCTCCTCCTCCGGGGAGTGATGAAGGCAGCAGACTGAGGAGAAACACTCTCAATCTGATTCATCTTCATTGTCAGAGGAGGTTTTTATCAACACACACACACACACACACACAGTCGTGTTTCCATCACTTCGGAGAACATTACATTGTCTTACATTCATTTCCTGGAGACCGACCCGAACCTTGACCTGAACCCTGTGACTGGATGTTTGTCAGTGAAATGCACCCTGGGAGTCGTAGTTGGCTCCTTTCCTTCAGTCACACAGTCAGGTCAACTATCCAAATCCAACCTGCATATTAACGTCCATATTAAAGTATAAAATAAGCAGAGTATTTTTCCCTGATTGACAGCTGACAGTGAATCAGCTGCTGCAGCTGCCACATTGAATCTTTCAACATGTGGGCGTGAAGCCTCCTGCACAGTAAACAGCCTCGACACTGTTTGATTTCATTCAGAATTTCACTCAGCTGGGACTCACATTGTTGTTGCAGCGAGGACGTCGCTGTTTACCTTCATCACGTGTGAAGCTGCCGCGAGACACAACAGGCGCCTGTAAGCCCCGAACGATGAGCCTGGCAGTCCGCGCTCGGGGCCTCAGTCACGATGTGCCTCCAAAATCCTTTATCTGTCCTTCTCCTCTTCCTCTCTTCATCTTTCTGAAAAGAAAAGCAGAACAAGGAAAAGGAGGGAAAAAGATGGTGAGAAGGAAGAAAGAAAAGGAGGTAGACAAGGAGGAAGAGGAGAGAAGGATAGAAGGAGAGAGAGAGATGAAGAGAAGCAGGAGACAAGGAAGGAAGGAAGGATGAAGGAGGAGAAGAGTCCAGAGAGACTCCTCCACCCTCCTCCATCCAATCAGCTTCCCTCCTCAGGCGTTAACGAGCTTAACGAGCTGCTCCGCCCGGCTTCAAACAGCGACAGGGAGGAAGACTCATTAATTCTGCAAATGTGTCTAATCGGCATCGAGCTCCACCTGTTCACATGAATAAACACCAACCTGAACCTGAAGCAGAGACAGGAAGTGACCCGCAGCCACTCGCTAGCCAACCACAGCTCAGTGGGCGGGGCTATGCAAGGCGTTGATCTCAAAACTGTGATGGACACAAAACGTCACTACAAGCAAGGAAACACTCCCAGACTCCCAGAGACCACTGCTGTAAGCAACGACCAATCAGACTCAACGGCTCGAAACTTTTCACACAGCTTCCTGTTTGTCACATCCAGGCTGATCTTTAGCCTTTTTATTGATGACGGTGGACGTAGACGGAAACACAGAGGTCACCTGTCAAAATCCTCCTGGAAACATGGCGGTGACGTGATTTCCATCTGAGCCGCTCGGCCTCCACCCAGATGTTTCAGTCTGTACTGAAGTGGAGGAACGTCGCAAAAGAAGGACCCGAAAAGAGAAAGACAGGAATCTGACACTTTATTTCTCAGGGTTTTAAGAATTCAGAACATTAAAGCAAACAGCTAAAAAAAATAATTCAAGTAACTGAACAACTTAATCATTAAATCGTTCAGGGGTCATTTAATGCGTCGCCATGAATAAACTTGTAAAGCTGCACAAAAAGCTGGAAACCGACTGAATCGACCGCGGAGACAATTTAATGAAGAATTCATCTGGATTTAATGAACAAATTAAGGACATTTAACGTATGAAATCACATGTTTTGGTTCATTCGGGGGGCACGAGGAGGATGAAGAGAGCCCCGTCAGAATAAGAGCACAGATCAGGAAAAAAAGAGGCACATTAGAGAGGAAACGCCGAGAGTCGAGAGTGAACTCCGTTTGTCTCTGAGCTCCAAAACAGCAGCCAGCATGGTGCCAATTAGCACGGAGCTCGCTAACATACGCCCTCCTGTAGTTTCTGATTAAAGTGCATATTGATGGTATAAATTATCTCCCACTACAATAGATAGCCGGGCATCTATATGTAAATGTTTAATTAACCCGTGGCTGAATCGCCGCACCGGTCCAGAGCGGAGGTTATTAATCTGATGATGGCGCCATAACGCCGGGCCAACGCCGCCGAAATGAGGCGTCTGGACGCGGTGGCAGATTCATCAGAGACACCTTGTTTCCTAAAGTGCTGTTTGTTCTCAGGGACGAAGTCGGTCCATCTTTAAGGTGAAGATCTGCTTAATGGCTCTTCTGGCTGAATCTCACAGCCGCAGGGTTTAAAACAGGATCGACTGCTCGCGGAAACGTCCAGAGGATTTCTGTCTGACGCTGAGACCGATCACTGCTCGCTGACATCGGCGGGCCCCGACCCCCGGGGGCCACGCAGGGGCCCTTTGACCCAGGATGGGACAAGTAAAGCTCACGTGCTGCATCGTGTTTAACAAGAAAACAAGTTTTCACATTTTCCCATAAAAACATCCGTCTGACTGCATCTTCCCATATTTGCCACGTCGCTGTCATTAAAAGCCAAATACCCTGTTGACACTTTACTGACAGAAGAAGCTGCATGAATCTTTAATGGGCTGTAATCTTGTGTATCGGCTTGTTTACAGCCTGCGGAAGAAGCAAAGACAACAGGGAGCATTAGTGCTAACCTCGGAGCCGCCGGGAGACGCTCCGGCTCGTCACTCAGTCCATTACAGGAAGACAAAGTGAAGACGACAGAGCAAATAAACAGCGAGCGACAAGACGACGCGTCTGACTCTGAAAAGGTGCTTTAATCAAACAGCAGCCGCAGGTGAAACAGACGAGAATATTTCTGACGAGACAAACGGCAGTTCTGAGTTTGTGGAAGTGCAGGATGTTTGAGTATCGGAGACATCACAGACAGACAGACGGGACAGGAAGCCGCTTGTGGCTCTGCCTCATTCTGTTTCTCCTCAAATGACAACTGGAAACTCAGTGAATGGATGAATGTGTTCAAATATTCGTTCAGATGGTTGGATTTGAATCTGCCGTGTTTGTGCGAAGCGTCTCTGTTTGCTGTCCTCAGTCAGTTTGTCTTCGTTCATCCTGAATGACCTTCAGTCATTTATGTGCAGGACAAACGTCATGTTGCTTTGTTTTACTGTGATGATGATTTGAACTATTTATCAGTATTAAACATAGTTTTAGTACTTTTACTTTACTACATTTACATTAACTACATTTTCCTGATTCCATTTTATACATACTTTTATTTAGGGAACGTTGTGAATTCAGGACTTTTAATTAAGATAAGATATTCCTTTATTTATATAGTATAGTATTTTTGCAGTATCGGATCAGTACATTTACTGCAGTACAGGCTCTGAATACTCCCTCCTGGAGTTTATTATTATCAATACTTTAATCAGCTTTCATATCGTTGAATATGAATCAGTCGCTGTTTCTGTCGACCTGCTGAGAAGCGAGGCCTCCGATCACGTGACACGTTTAACGCATCGTGTTCCTCATCGTCCGACCGGGTTCTTCTTCCCGTCGTGTTTTATTCTTGCACATATTAAAAAGTCATTAAACGTGTTCTCCAGAAAGTCGTCACTGACTCGGGCTGAATGTACAAAGCTGAACGCTGCGATGTCTGTTTCCTGTCTCTGTCTCGCTGAGGACTGACAGACTAAAGACGTCTCCTCCCTGTCAGAGGAGTCTGAGAGAGACTCGTTATGATCACAGACAGACGTGGAAAAATCCTCTTTCCTGTTCTTCCTCTGTCAGAGAGGAAGCCGTCGCCGTCCTCCCTCCCTCTCTGCAGGAAAGTGACAGCCCATCTAATTGGGATTAATCAACTGGCAGCTCCAGTTGAGTGGCGGCGTCGCGATCTGAGGAGAAATGGCATTGACCCAAAGAGAGAGGTGTATCCCGCCCGGGGCCGGCGCCTGTACCGATTCATCTTCCTCAGCATAACATTATTATTCCCAACTCCACCACAGAAGAAGAAGGAGGAGAAGGAGAAGAAGAAGGAGCCTCTTTAGGATTCCTGGGTCAGGAACAAAAAGGCAGGGAGGGAGACAAGAAACTGAACTAATCAAAAAAGAAAGAAAAAGAGCAGCACTTGACAGTTTTTTCCCACCGAACACGACAAAAAAAAAAGAATGAAAGCTGCTCTCGGAAGAAGAAGAAGCGGCGGCGCTACATTATTCTTTTTTATTCTTTCTCTCGCAGCCATCGCTTTGAATTACAGAGGGAATATTTTTGCTGAGAGTTGAGGAGGAAAAAATCAAAAATTCATCTGAGAGACTTTCAGGAGCAAAGAGAGAGAAAGAGGAGGAGGAGGAGGAGGAGGAGGAGGGTTTGGTGCTGGAACCAACATTTGCAGAAAGTTCCAGCTCCTTAAGCAATTATTAGCGGTGATAGTTTGACATGTTCAAGAGTTGTCAACAACTGGCTTTAAACAAAAGTACAAAGCAGAAATAAACACTGCCCGCGGTGGAATTAACTTGAGGGACGTGCCGGGTCGATGAATTAAACATGTGCTGCTTCTTCTTCTTCTGCTGCGTCGCAGCCGAGCGCCGCGCTCCCGTTATCAGGAGGCTCCGACACTCACACCGCTTCTGCACGGAAAACACAGGATCACTGTAAAAATCTGATCGCGGCGTTTAGTCAAATCAACCGATCCTCTGTTATCAACTCATTAGTGGTTTTAATTTGACCTGAAATCACGATTAATCGTGATGTCAGCAGCTGACCTCACCTGGATGAGGAACACCTGACACTTCCTGGGCAAGAAAACCGAGCGTCACAGTTTATTATGAGCGGCTCATTTCTCCTCGAGAACCTCCGGCTGTCACCTGGTCACCGTCAGCATGACGTCAGTGAAGTGACGTCAGAAGTCAGAAACATCCACAGTTGTTGCAGTGACTTTAACTGAACACAGACATTAAACATGGCTGAAACTCACTGACGGATCTGAAGCCTGTAATTATACAGACAGACCAACATTTAGTGTCTAATGTGAGGATCAAAATGGACAAAGACATAAAGCAAACACGTTCACACATGGACTGAATAAAGGACAGTTTCACACAGTCTCATCAGAAACAACAGAGACGTGTTAAAGTTACAGAGACATAAACTCAGACTCCACGAAGAAAATACAGGACCAAATCAAAACAGTTGTTCACTGAACTTCATGTCTTATATTTGTTGATTTTCTTTAAAAAAATGTAACATTTAAGCCACTTTTGTTTGACTCGTTATAGACGTCAGCTCAGTCTAATGAATCGAAGGAGGAATCACTGATGTTTTTACAGTGCAGAGCAGAATAATGTGCAGCTGCTTGCATCATCTCCATCCACATGTAATGAGTCGACCCTCGGGCCCCCGGGGGTCCTTCGCTCACTCTGCTGTTTCCAGTCCCGCTTTTTCATTCCGACTCCATTTACCAAAACGTGTTCGTCCTCTCTCTCGGCTGCCGCTAATTAGCAAAGTGCTTAAGACATAAAAGACGAAAGTTTTATCTCTTTAATCTCCGATTCCATCGTAGTTCTTGGAAATGAAAATACGCCTGTTCTTTTTTCACACATGGAGGCTGAAAACATCTCTTCAGTCTTTTTCATTTTTATTTTGACTTTCATTTAATCAGAATGGAGAGAAATGTGTAATTTCGCAGTTATGAGTTTAATAAATTCTGGATTGTTATTTAGTTGAGTTGAGGCCAAATTGGGCCTAAAATATCTGAAAACGCTGAGATATTTTACGCTGAGTTGGTTCATGTGGATCAGATGTTCTCAGGGTTAAATGGACACTCAGGACAGAGTCTCGTCCTCCTCTCGTGGGACTGACCATCGCTCTGATTGGCTGGTGTCCATCGCTTCATTATGGTCTGACCTGATGATGGCGCCAGAGGAAAAGTCAGAGGATCAACAAAGTTCTAACAGTTCATCCTGAGGAGAGTGCGAATGTCTGAACCACACTTCATCACCGTCCCACAGATGCTTCAGTCTGGACCAAAGTCACACGAGATGTTTCATCAGTGCTCGTTTGGTTTGTGGAAAAGTCAACGAGACTTAATGTCTCAAATGTTCAATATCTGTTAATAACTTCTGATGATTGATGATGACTTAACTCTGAACTTTCATGTAAAACATGGCAGCTGTTCCAACATCAGGTGAGACTGAAGACAGGAAAACACACACACACACACACACACACACAGTCTGAGGTGTGTGTTTCATGTGATGAGCGCCGCTGTAATCCCGTCAGGTCGTCTCTAACAGCGCTCGGAGGAGGGAGGGGTTAATTCAGGCGACGCCGGCGCCGAGCGGAACAATTCAAGATCGCCGCCTTCACAGCGTGCAGGAATATTATTAACAGGAAGTCATCGACCGGGCGGCGTCTCCTTCTTCTCCTCTCCGCCGCCGAGCTCTGGATTAATCCCACAGAAGAGTTATTATCTCGTCGCAGACTGACGGTCGATCTGGACGTCACCTGACAAACTCGCGGCCGTAGCTCAGTTTCTGCTTCTGTGCGTGTCAACCTTCGCTCCTCATAATCCATTACGCTGTGATCAGAATGCGGCTGTTGATTGATTCAAATGTGTATTAGATCAGGGAAGCAGGAGGTAGATTTAGAGTAATGGAGTCTCAGACCTCGTTCACTCAGCAGATGGATGATGGGAGCGTCAGCGGGCCGTACGCCGCCGCCCGCCGCTCCATCGGTCCTGACGCCGTGAGATAATATTTGAAGTGCGATGGATGTTCACGTTCCCCGTCTGTGTTTCCTCTTTTTTTTTACCCAGAGTGCATCTGTGTGCCAATCAGCTGCCTGTGTTTTCTTCTTCAGGTGAAGCCAGCAGGTCGTGTTGTCGGCGAGTCGCTGCAGGATGTGACATTAATGAGGTTCCTCTCGCTGGTTTTATATCCTCACTGCTTCTCACATCGACACACACTCAAACACACCTCAGTTTACCTGAACGTGCACAAACTGCTGCAGAGGAAGAAGAAGAAGAAGAAGAAGAAGAGTTTCAGCACGACAAAAGAAAGCCGAAGCCTTTCGGGGCGCCGGTTCCTCAACCTTTACATCGGCCTGCTTGGAATGCATCTGCAAATGAACTTTTTATTTCATTTTGCTAAAATAAAAATCTTTTATTGAACTCGTAGGAAACAGACACCAGATGTGACTTTTCATCACAGGACTTTGACATTTGTTCACAGTTGAATCTCCGGTTTGATTATTGTCTGTCCTGTGGTGGAAAAGCTTATTAAGAGTCTTGTGTTTTTTAAATTACATTTTATTTTCAAAAACAATTTGAGTTTCTTTAATTATCACATTGAATATAATTAAAGTCATCAGTCGTCAGCTTTTTAATGAAGCTCGGATAAATTTAACCTCACAGGAAATATTGAGATAATCAAACAGGTGAGATTTTATTTTGGCTCAAGACAAAAGAGGAAATGTAGATTTATAGATAAAAGACTAAAATTGATTTCATCATTTTTGTGAATTAGAAAAACCACATTTGAAAGGAGCTTCTCTTCTTGTATTTCTGTTGCACGGTGACTGAAAGTCATTTACGTTTCATTCCAAGAAGGAAAAGAGAAGAAATACTAACAGGACCAGGAACTGGATAATAGAGTGTACATTCATAATCACTTCAGCTAATTAAGCCGTTCTGACAAACAGTGTGAGAGTAAAAAATGATCACTCTTCATTTCAGGTGCTGCAATTTCCTGATAATTTCCTAAAAATGAAAAATAATATTCTCCTCGGGACGAAAACAATTAAAACAGTTCGGGACGTTTTCGACTCCCACAAAACCAAAACAGCATCTTCATGCCTGTCAGGAGCTAAATTAATATTTGTGGCCCTCGAAGATCGACCAGAGGATCCCAGCGAAGTGCGAGCGCGCTCAGAGCTGCGTCTCCCATCGATCAGCCGAGCTCATTCGCACCCGGTTCGAACCAGCGCCGCCTGAAAAACAGCCATAATTTTGTCCGTCCTTATGTATTTATCAAGATGAATAATCAAGATGAAGAAGGCCCCCGCCCGGGAGCCGAGAGCCGAGGATCCTTCAGCGCCGGTCGCTCTGCCACATCAATATTCAGACGATCAGCGGCCCATGAGTAAACAGGAAGAAGCGCTGGCCTCGGCATATTTAAAACGCAGCCGTTTTAGTGCGGCGGCTATTAACTGATCTCGCCGTTATTTATTTCCTTTCCTTGTTATTAACGCCGGACGTGATATTATTCTAATTATATCAGGCCCAATCAGCAGTATTGCCTGTCTCTGGCTCATTTCCATTAGCTTTGTCTTTCACACTGTGATACTAATTCAATGAGACATCAAACATTTAAATGGAGCCGAGATGCAGAGGTCAGGAGTTTTTTTCCGTCCTGCCTCTGCGCTCTGTTATTGCTTCGCTGTAATTGTGTTTGTCCCCCCGCCGGATGACTGATCGTCCCGCGCTGCCGTCCCATCAGACCGACGGCACACTAATATGTTAGTTTGCTCTCTAATGCTAATATGTGTTTTGTTGTGGACGAGGCTCCGCCGGACTCAGAGCTCCGTCCAGGTTTGTGTCACGCGCTCAGATTTACGCTGGGACACGAGGACAGACAGAGTCCGAGTGCTGAGGTGGGGAACTACAGAGCGGCTGTTAACTGACTGCATGAGACGGCAGTGAGGACAAGACAACGGAAGACAACAAGAGGAAGACAAAAGTGGACAAAGAGGAGGGCATGAAGCCGACATTATACCGTCCACGCCCGTGCTGGGTCCGCTGTGGGACGTCCACGTACGTCCAATATGTTGAGGAGGACTTGTCCAGACTTGTCCACACAGCCACTACGTTACAACAAGCGTCAATAAACATCTGCATGTCCATGGTGTCCACAGCTGTGCGTCCATGTCCATTCAGGACTATATTCAGGCTTTGAGATGACAGGGAGACTGTGAGGACAGGGACAATGACAGAGGTAGGAAGTCAGGAGAGGACACTGAAACAAGATGACAGGGAAGACAACATGATGAGACAATGATGATGGTGACGGGACGACGGAGGACAATTAGAGGAAAGGCACAACACAACAGGGAGAAAGGTGACATGAGGGGACAGAGAGGACCACGAGACAGGACACTGACATGAGATGTCAGGGACATGAGATATAACGAGGAGGACAAATAGCCAAAGGACAGGAAGGACGGCACATAGAGGTGCCAGGGAAGACAACTGAAGGCAGGAAGGACAGGAAGCATGATACAAAACCAGCAGTGAGGACAAGACAACAGGGACAATAACAAGAGTTGAAAGTGAACAGATCATGAGACAAGTTCGTCCCTATCGGTCCCTCACTGGACTCATCTGTGGTGGACGGACCATCTGGTGACCTGGTGCAGCCAGAACAACCCAGAGCTGGACGCTCTGAAGACAGATGACTGTGAAGTTGGACACTCTTCTGCTTCATGGACAACATCCTGTCAGGACATCAAGTGGGAGCTGAGCATCAGATCCATCACCAAGAACGTCCAGCAGAGGACGAAGACGTCCAACAGCCGACGTCTGGTTACAGAGGAGCTATCAGAGCAGAGAGACGGTTTTATTCTTGTTTTATCTGATTTCACGTTGACTTTTTATGCTGCTGTCTTGGACACGTCCTCCTTGAAAAACAGGTTTACCTCATTAAACAAAGGCAAAGTTGAAAATGAGACACGTGATGAATGTGTGGAGACGTCTGAGTCCTGGTACCTTCACATGGACTGGAGACTGGTCTCTGGTTTCCACCACAGTGAGACATAGTGAGGACAACCAACAGAGTGAGACATGTTTGGAAAGTGAGGACATTTCATCAAAGGGTTGTTTTAAGGTTCAGACTTTTAAGGGTTAGGTTCAGGTTAGTGTGAGGGGCTGGAGAGTCCATGATGTCAATGAGAGTCCTCACAAGTGTAGACGTGTGTGTGTGTGTGTGTGTGTGTGTGTGTGTGTGGAGGGGGAGGAGTCTGGATAATAGGATTTAATTTATCACTTAAAGTGCTGGGCGACCTCTGGGCGTCCCGGTCCCTCCATCACCTCCTCAGCTGCTCCCTTTAATTGTCGGAGTAAATGAAAATCAACTGGCCTCATAATGAATGGAGGCCATTACTCTGAGGAAACCACACACACACACACACACACACACAGAGCAGCACAAAGGCCGGCTGAAGGTTTCAAAGACAACAGTCAGAGAACGTCAAACATGTTTCCTCAGACGGATGAAGACAGTAAAGACTCAGGACTCCAGTTCATCAGATGTGGCTCAGTTTTACTGCTGCGTCATCATCAAGACAAAATTGTACAAAGTCGATTAAAGTCTCAGTTCACACAGAAAAGACGTCCACACTTCCTGTTTTATTCTGTCTCTCATCTCCTCTCATTTCAAATCCTCACTTTCTTCCTTTGTGTGTCTCCCACCTGTGTGACTGTCTGTCCCGTCCTGACTGGTCTCGCCTGTGTCTCGTCGTCCCTCCTCTGTTGGCTCTTGTTCTGTCCTCTCTGTCTTCTGTCCTGGTTTGTCTGACGTTGTCTTGTCTGTCCTGCTGTTGAGTCCTTGTTCCTGAGCTTCAGCAGCTGTGACGACCAGGAGGAGAATCAGAAGCATTGAAGATATAGAAAGACGTGACCACGAACACACATTATATTACACCTTTACCAAAATAATAATAATCATATTCCAGTAATGTAACTTATAGTATTCTGAAATGAGCCATTCTGCATAATGAGTTCTTTTACTTTTGTACTTTTAGAATGTTCAGGCTATTGTACTTACAACAGAGTATTTCTACTTTTCCTTCAGTAAAGGATCCGAGTTCTGATCAGATGAGCTCATGTAAACGTCGTCTCTGTGGACGGCGCCGCCCGGAGGCTCGGTGATGAACCGGCCCGGACAGATTTGTGGACGAGCGTCTTCGCGCGGGACAGTGTAATGAAAAACCTCCGAGTCTCTGTGCTAAAGAGTTCATTACGCCCCGTCATCAATCCTTCCTCTTTCTGAAGCATTACATTCATCAGGAAAATTAAAAAAGTGTCATGTCTGCGGTGATTTGTATTCTTCCATCAAAAACACACACAGTCGAGCTGCTTCAATTTGCATATTCTCAGGATGTAATAATAACTCATTGGGGCCTGGCTCAGGATGAGATGGAGCCTCTCAGCAGGACAAACTGGAAGAGATGAGGAGACCAGAGGAGACTGATCCGACCGTCCAGAGACCGAGAGGACGGACATCCTCGGGGAAAACTGAGACGCGTCACGTTCTTCATCTTCCTGCCTCCTTTTGTTTGTGTGAATAAACGTTCAGTTTCTTGATGCTTTCACTCAAAATCTGTTTGGTTTGTTCAAACAAACTTGGTTAATTTGTTAAGGCTGAGTGAAAGACGTCGATCAAACTCTGCTGACAAACAAATAACTGGACGACGGAGTGAAATCTGCAGCTGTTGATGATTAAACTCAGATGATAGAAGATGTTTGATTTTAGCCGGAATTTAAAAACAAATACTATTAAAACCATCTGCTAATTATGGGAACTCTCCTGGATCGTTTCCTTTTAAATAAAATAAAATCTCCTTGACATGAAACACAGACGTCTCCTGGATAATTAAGCCTTTAAACATCAGCTATGTTTCACTTTGCTTTCTGACAAACACTATTTATATGATTAACTATCAGATGGATCGCCATTAAATCTTGTTCTGATGTTCATCCTACTGATCCATCGACTTTTCCTCCAGTGCCACCATGAGTTGTGCCCAGGTACGTCCTCACAGAGCAGCAGCACAGCTGTCAACTCGTGTTTCCATGAGGCATCACAGCTGAGAAACATGGACGAGATGTTGATGAACCCCACAGGACGAACCCCACAGGACGATCCCCACAGGACGATCCCCACAGGACGAACCCCACAGGACTATCCCCACAGGACGATCCCCACAGGACGATCCCCACAGGACTATCCCCAGAGGACGAACCCCACAGGACGATCCCCACAGGACGATCCCCACAGGACGATCCCCACAGGACTATCCCCACAGGATGAACCCCACAGGACTATCCCCACAGGACGATCCCCACAGGACGATCCCCACAGGACAAACCCCACAGGACTATCCCCACAGGACGATCCCCACAGGACGATCCCCACAGGACGAACCCCACAGGACGAACCCCAGAGGACGAACCCCACAGGACGAACCCCACAGGACGATCCCCACAGGACGATCCCCACAGGACTATCCCCAGAGGACGAACCCCACAGGACGAACCCCACAGGACGAACCCCACAGGACTATCCCCACAGGACGATCCCCACAGGACGAACCCCACAGGACGATCCCCACAGGACGATCCCCACAGGACGAACCCCACAGGACGATCCCCACAGGACTATCCCCACAGGACGATCCCCACAGGACGAACCCCACAGGACTATCCCCACAGGACGATCCCCACAGGACAAACCCCACAGGACGATCCCCACAGGACGATCCCCACAGGACGAACCCCACAGGACTATCCCCACAGGACGATCCCCACAGGACGATCCCCACAGGACGAACCCCACAGGACGAACCCCACAGGACGATCCCCACAGGACGAACCCCACAGGACGATCCCCACAGGACAATCCCCACAGGACGATCCCCACAGGACTATCCCCACAGGACGAACCCCACAGGACGATCCCCACAGGACGAACCCCACAGGACGAACCCCACAGGACGATCCCCACAGGAGCGTCGTTCACTGAACTCCACCCACTGGGACGTGTGTCTCTGATGATAAATCCCTGTGGTGCTGGAGGAGGGTGAAGGTTGGGGGTGGGTGGGGGTCCTGTGGTCACCCGGCGGTGGGGTGGGGGGGGTGGATGAGGGTTATTATGTGGAAGATATATGTATTGGAGAGGAGGATCAGAGATGGAGGACACAGCTGACTGAGTCCATTTACATGACGGCTTTGTTAGGAAGTTCACTGACAGATGATGCAGGTCGATCTGCCCGACAGCAGACGACACAATGACGACGACGAGATCAAGACACAGAGGAAAATGTGTTTTAGATAGAAATGACCTCTGACCTCTGCACAGTGTGGACGGAGGTCGAGGTCGAGAGCAGCAGGGTGAAATCAAAGCTCAGCCCTGTTTGACAGTCAGTCGCACTGGAATTAGTTTTTTGGAGTGGCAGCACGGTGGCGCTCTTCAGTCCTTCTGTTTAACTTCACATTCTGCATATTTTTCTTCCTCTTTGTGTGAAGACGAGAGCGGCCGGAGTCACAGCTCGTCACCAATGGGAGCGCCTCGTTCATTAATGGAGTGAGGCCGGTCGAGGTCTCGCCACCTGTTTGACAAACTCCCACCAACAATCTGGAAGACGTGTGTGCGCTGTTGTTCTGATCACAGTTTGTGTCTCTGGCCCTCGTCTTGAGCCACAGACCCGACTGCCCAGGACCATCATCCCCATCATCATCCCCATCATCATCATCATCATCATCATCATCATCATCATCATCATCATCACCTCTGCAGCTTGTTTTGTTAACAAAAGTTATCTTTTGCTACCTTTGATTTTAAACCACTTCACTCTGACTCTGCCCCTGGACCTAAACCTGGACCTGGACCTGAACCTGGACCTGGACCTGGACCTAAACTTGGACCTGGACCTAAACCTGGACCTGACCTGGACCTAAACCTGGACCTGAACCTGGACCCAGACCTGGACCTGGATCTAAACCTGGACCTGGACCTGGACCTAAAACCTGGACCTGGACCTGGACCTGGTGACACCCGGTGCAACAGTGAGTCGGAGGAAGAAGACAGATCAGACTGTGAGACACAGAAGACGCTTGTTAGGAGACAGATTCACTGTTGGTTTGAGTTTGAACATGAGATTTAATGATGAGAAGACGAATCCAGTAAAACCAAGCTGAAAGCCTTTGTTTCACTCACGTCTTCTGGTTGAAGCGTCAGATCCATCATCACAGTGTGAAGGTTTGACTGTTTAATCTCTCTAATCTGAGGCCTCGTCAGTTTCTAACTTGCTGGTTGATGGTTGAGTGTTTTTTTGAGCTTTTTCTTACGTGTTTTTGGTTTTATTTTCTCTGTAATCTGAATCTTTCATTGGGGGAACGGATCAACTCGGCGCCTACAAACAACACGAGATGGTGAACGAGGAGCGTTTGACTGGATTCACTCGGCCCCTGCAGTTTGTTTTGAAGTGCCGAACGGTCGCCGGCGGCGCGAGTGCTGGAATCCTTCGCTTCCCTCGTTCACTTTCATTTTAATGATGCTCTTCCTCAAGCTTAAGTAAAGTCTTCCACAGCGGCTGCTGGAGCCAGAGAGGGTTTACAGCTCCTTTGAAATCAGATGTGAGTATATATTTAATTTAGCTGCAGGCGCACGCAGACACTGAGATTAATTGGCACAACATTACGTGTCCTTATAACGTCAGTGCACCTTCATTATCTGCAGAGTGAAAGATTTGACTGAAATAAAACTTTGAGCTCCTCTGTGAGTTTTCTGCACTACTTACCTGAAAGTTTCTTGACTTTCTCCCACTTGTCAGAACTCAGAGCGGTGGCGGCGGCGGCGGCGGCAGCAGCGGGGAGCGACGATCCCCTCAGTGAACTTCCAGCGGACGGCTTTCCATCTAGAATGTAAATAAGTTGGTGTGAAATAAATAATGTGCACAAGTTTATCTCATAAATGCAGCTCGGAGATTTGCATAATCGCAGGCCGCAATTCACTGAGGCTTCTCACTTCGTGATCAAACTCCGCTCGCTTTGCTCCCAAATATGTTCAATAAAAGATTCCACAAAGGGAACATATGTTTGGCTGTTTGCTTCATCTTTGTATGTTAATGGGGAGAAAAGTACACTTTACAAAGGTTTGTCGTTTTCCGGCAGCGCTCGCTGACGTCTCAGCCGGATCCTGCCTCAGCAGCGGCAGCAGGGACGACGGGGCAGAAACACATGAAATATTTATGCTAATTGTTGCAAAACTTCCCACGAAGACGACGAGCGGCCCGCGATGAGGAGCTGTCGAGAGGCGCTGTCATAATGACGAGCCCGAGACCCACGAGGAGCAGAAATCAAAGGCTCGTGCACGCGGCGCTCGGGTCCCGGACGGCGCGCAGAAGGTCGGAGCCCCTTTAAAAATATTTATAATGAAGGGCTGGCATCAGGAGCACGTCAGGGCGAATTAGCAGACGCGGGCGTCACGGCGCCGACTGGAGCCCGCAGGCGAACTCCGCTTCTACCTGACTCTTCAATCTCTCTCAGCGTCTGTCTGCGCCTCAGTCGAGAAGCCAAGGCCCGACATGAAAGTCAGGATGCAGGCCTGATAAACTTTGCATATTCCCCAAGAACAAGAGCAGCAGAAAAAGAAAAGGCGAGATTAAACATGTGCGACTCAGTAGGCGGGCATAAATAAAAATTTAAAAGTTCCAGCGCCTGGATTCATTTGCATTTGGTTTTGGAGAGAAGAATGAAAAGCGGCAGAGTCGCAGAGAAAACGAGGCCTGTGTGAAATCTCTGTCTTTGTTTTGACTCACAAACAAGTGTTTTTGGTCGCTGCCTTTTCTTCATGAACGATGATTCAACAGGCTGCGACTTTCATGGATCCTGTTCAGCAGGAAATATTTGTTGTTTTGTGCCTGTGTCAGTTTTTGGTGCTCAGCTCTCTCCTTTGTGACGGGATCCTGCGAGCGGAGCGTTTGTCTGCGGCGGGCCGGGGGAAACCTTCCCTGGGCGTCGCTTTGATCAAAGGCCCAGTGGAAAAACCTCCTTCAGGGCGAAGACAGAAAGCTGCTTGATCTCTGCGCTTAATTAGCGAGACGCTTCTTAATTGTTCCTTTTACAGAGCGGGGGCGGCGGCGCGCTCATCAGAATTCATGACTCGAAGCCTTGATATGAGCTGAAAAGCCACTAAATGCTTTTACTGAGAGCCTCGTGAAATCTGTTGGTTTGCATTATGCATGAGCGATTTGTTGTCGTCTTTTTATCTTTTGCGTTTTCAGTGTAATCGCTTCTTCCTGGAAAATCTTTCGTGTTAACATCTGTAAGATCGGATGTGTCAGCTGATACGTGTCGAGTGTTTTATCTGATCTCTTGTATAAAACTGAGAGTCCAGTTGTAGAAATCGTTGCTCGGTGAATTTGTTGTGAACTGGTTAATAAAATGATCTGTGTGCGTTTCTGCTGGTTGGTCGCAGGCGATGGTGACATCAGGATTCGGCGCCGGCGGCGTCGCCTCAGTGAGTGGAAAGAGAAGACGAGCATTTCTCCGTCAGCTGGAAGAAGAAACCAGACGAGACCTTTCGCTCTCTGCTCTTCTGCTGCTTCTGCTCATCACCATTAAAACAAAACCAAAACCTGAGGCGGGACGACACCCGGGGTGAGGGGGGGGGACACCCGGGTGAGGGGGACACCCGGGTGAGGAGGGGGACACCCGCCAGCCTCCATCCCCCGCAGTGGTTCTCCAGAGGAGGCTGCAAAGCCAAGTTTCAACGTGATTTCTTGATGATTTATTTAGAACAACAACAAACATATTTATAATTTTTCAGATGCGCAGAACAATAAAAGACTAAACTCCTATTTTATCTTTGTGTTTCTTGGTTTGTCCAGTGTTTGCTTTTTTGTCAGAAAGCTATAAAAGGAGTTTTGCTTTTTATTTTTCAATAATTCACAGGAGAATCTAATTGAGTCTAAATTAAAGGACACAGGAATAAATAAAATAATAATCATTTCTTTAACCAAGTGGTTTTAGTTGTAACTATACTTTACTTATACTAAAGCAGAGCAATGAACGCTGAATTAATATTTAATGAAACAACCAACTGACAGGAAACATTTTACTGAGATATTTTGTGAACATGAACATTTTGTTTGATAAATTCGGCCTCACTCTCTTTAAAAACCTCTCGTCTTTGCCGTCTCCAGTTTAATTAACCAGCAGCAGATCACAGAGCAGCGAAACCTTCCAGAGGTGAAATCTGTCATCAGCAAATATACTTTCTTTAAAGAAATATTTTTGAAATGTCCTCGTGGCTGCTGGACTTCAGAAACACTTCAGATTTTAAGGTGGATTAATCTTAAACTCAGATCTGTCTGTTGTTGTATTTAATGGATCGTCCTCTCCTGGTTTCACCTTCACACTCCTTCACATGTTGTGTTTTGTCGTCGCAGCGGGACGAAGATGGCGGCCGACGATCTGCGGACGTAATTACCTCGTGGACGACAGGCTGACATTTGGTTCATGTTGGAGTGGCCGTCGTGGTGATTTCTGCTCGCCGTCTGAAGGTCCGGGCCGTGCGAGGGAGAGAGGGGGATGATGGGATTGAAAAGGCAGGCGACGAGATTATGGGAGCGTGACAATTGAGGATTAGCTCTGCTTTAAACAAATAACACTCGTCCAGGTCATCAGATCAGCGCTCGGTGTGGAGAACTGAGGAGCGGCTGCCGACTTCATTGAGACGTCACCTGTCTGTAAAAACAAACCCGAGAGTGAAACCGTCCTGCTAACTGACGGAAGTTTGATCCTTCACAGAAATCTTTATACAATCAAATCGTTTCTAACAGCATTTAATGTCATTTTTGACTTCGATCGGAGAAACTCTGTCTATATGATGTCATGGTGATCGTAAACACTGACTTTCATGGTTTTTGTCTCAAATGACCAGGATCCAACAATTTCAGAACATTTCACAGGCAGAAATCCTGACAGACTGTTTGTCATCGCAGTCACAGAAACGACACTGACACGAAGAATTAACTCGTGTGAGAACTGAGTGTCTGGACATGAGATCTGACCCGTGACCGGCTTTCCATGATTTATACTAATGCAGGACAGACACAGACTTTAACACAAGTCAATGATGCACATTTGAGACGTGTTCACGTGAGACGGCCGTCACTCACTCAGCAGTTTAGAACAAAGAGAAACATCACGTCTCTGCGTCTCGTGTCCATGAAACTAAAGTTCAACAGCAGCTGAACTGAACGGCACAAAAACATGAAGGTTTGAATCAAATGTTTGCTTTTTTAAAAGGTCAAAGGTGTCGAAAGAGAATCAAAATAGTCGAGATATGATCAAACTTTAAGGAGCTCGTGTGAAATGTGGTGATTCTGAGGTTGAGACTCTGTGATTGTGGTTGTAGCTGCAGACGTTCGCTCAGCTTCAGGTTCAGTCTGTTTCAGCAGCTGTCGACTCGTCCGGCCTTCACTTCCCTCAGTGTCTTAACGAAACGAGACAGAGCGAGACATCCTCGTCAGATCGTCTTCAAAGCTTCACTCTCACTGCTCGACAAGATGAACTGAAGCGGAGAGACGGCCGATGTGTCTGTCCTCCCGTCCGTCAGTCCAACGGGAGACGTGAAGAGTTCAGTAGTAAGACATGACGTCCGTCCTCTGACAGACCTGCAGCCGACACCGAAGCTCAAGTGAAGGGTTCGATCAAAAGGACGGAATCATTCGTCTGTGCAACACGTTGGTCCAGGGTGAGACAGTAGACGGCAGACAGACTGATGGACAGACAGACTGATGGACAGACAGACTGATGGACAGACAGACAGACAGACAGACAGACTGCTGTTGCTCTGTCGATCGTTCTCTCTCCTTAACGTCGTCTGTTTCTTCACGTCATGAAACAGACGAAGTTAAACACATGTGACATCAGGTTGTTTAATTTGAAGCTAAAATAGGTTTAAAATTTCACTTGTTTTTCTGTTTCGCTCTGAACTGATGAAGATGAAGATGATGAGGCTGGACTTTCTTCCTCTTCTCTCTCAGTCTAAACAGCAGAATCTATGAAAGCTGTTTGCTTTTTTTCTGCGGCACAAATGCAAATCAGCGACAGTTGCTGGAGGTAAAATTAGCATCTTTAATTAAAAAATTAGCAGCAAACAAACAATACAAAACATACGAACGATTAAAGGAAAAACAACCTGGAGGAGCAGAGGAATCTTTTATCTGACTTCCACTGGATTTAATTATCAAACATGAATTAATGTGAGATCACACAAACACAAACACGCTTCACAAATATGTGTCTATGTGAGTCTGCTGGGGAGCAATTAATAACCAATATTTTCACATCAAATATGACTTTGATCCAACAAACACTGATTCACCCTCAGGAGGAAACTGCAGCTCAGTGGAAACAAACTTTATCATGAAAACTTGATTTTTCTTTTACTTTTTTAATTTGCAGAACAGAAATTATCACCGGCCTGAAAAATCGGCTCATTCATATTTGATTGTTGTAAATTCATAAACAAACTTATTTGAAAGAGAAAAAGCAGTCGAACAATAAATGATCACAGAAACTGAGTCGACACCTCCGACTGACTGAAGATGAAGATGGTTCCTCTCCAGCCACATTCTTCAGGTCCCTTCGTTGTCCTTTTCCATCCGTCCTCCAGGTGGCCTCACACTTTCCATCCTTCCCATCACCTGGCTGCCCCGCCCACCTCCTCACCTGCATCTCATTCCCTCATTAGACCTGCAGATATTGAACCAGCTCACTTCCTGCCAGGTCACATTTCACAGTTGAGCTGAACACAAAGATCCTTTAACTCTTCGTTTCTCCTCCAGAGTCTCGAGTCGCTGCTGAGAAGCCGCTTAGTTTCCTTCTGCTCGTTTCATCCAGTTTCTCCATCGACACAAACTGACTTGATCATGAAACTCGAACCCTCCACCTGCTCTTCACACATGGAACAGTGACCCGGTCGATTCTGCAGATTTTCTGTTAAACCTTTAAAACTGCTCTGGTTCAACAGCTTTTTAAAAAAATCTCCCGATTCCTTCTTAACAGTTTCAGTCCGATTTCATAGTTCCTGTTTTTAGTTATCAACTTTCATTTTTTTCATGAAAATAATCTTTGAGAAATTTCAACCTGGTTTTAGAAAAAAGCACATGGTACTGAAACTGAAGCTGATGATGATGAGCTCCGTCTGTGTTCACTGATTGGCCGCTTGTCTTCGTGGTGACCAAATGAAGTCCAAACTGGTTGTTTTATGTCCGAAGTAATGTTGGTGCAAATCATTTCAGTATCTGATTTAGATAAAAACTAAAGAGAGAAACTGAACCTCGAATGTCGGCTTTAGACTCAGGAGTTATTGTACAAATAAAATTTGCACATCAAGTAATTGGGAGCAACTTTGATCAATTTTAAGTCATTTTTCATGCAAAAGCATTTCATGGTTCCAACATCACACATGTAAAGATCTGTTGCTTTCAATTTAATAATTTTAAAAAGTTGAGAATTAATCTTCTTAATTATTTTTTTTTGCTAATTAATGTACTAATGGTTTCAGCTACACTCTTGTATAAACAATTTATAACAAAACATATTTTATTAACTCTTGTGTGAAAAAAAATCTTGATTTAAATAAAGTAACTAGTAACTAAAGCCATCACATAAATGTAGTGAAATTAAAAGTGAAATATTTCCCTCTGAGATGTGAAGGAGGACATGAAAAAAAATATCATGTACCTCAAATGTGTCTTTGTTTCCTGTGTTCCTGCAGTCGAGAGTCTCTCAGTGAGTCTCTGTCTCCCTCTGGTGGTCATTTGATCAAACAGCAAACAAACACACAGGTGAAAAGTTTTTATTTCACAAACTGGAGCAGCTCAGAAACATGAAGGAGGTGAATCTGTTTCATATGCAAATAAAAACAAAAAGGCTCTAATACTGAAAGAAGATCTGCAGTCAGCTGATGTTTTCAAAGCCAGCGGCCTTCTGGGAAACGGAGTCGTCTTCAGTCGTCTCCTCCACACAGACTGAGCAGAGCCTTCTGGTAGTCTCCTTTAGTGTGTTCCTGAACAACACACACACACAGAGGACCGGCATTAATATACTAACTAATAATAATAATAATAATAACCTCTAAAGCTTTATTAGCATTCACATCCGTTTTTGAAGCAAAGGTCCTGCGTTCAAAATCTTACTTCAGTAAAAGTACAGTACATCTATTACCAGCAAAATGTACTTCAACTATCAAAGGTAAAAGTACTTGTTATGTAGCGTGGCCCCTTTCACAGAGATATATTACTGCTGTTATTATTACTGACGCTCAGAGTTCTAACTATTTTAGATCTTTAATATTAACTGTTTTTATTTCTGTGTTGTGTTTTTATCACGATCATGAGGATCAGATTATTTTGATCCCATATATTCTGTCATCAGACACATATGACAAAAACTGTTTATGTGGGATGTTACAGCGTCTACTGGGACTCTGGTTCTGGACTGGGACTCTGGTTCTGGACTGGGACTCTGGTTGTGGGACTCTGGTTGTGGGACTCTGGTTCTGGACTGGGACTCTGGTTGTGGACTGGGACTCTGGTTGTGGGACTCTGGCTCTGGACTGGGACTCTGGTTGTGGGACTCTGGTTCTGGACTGGGACTCTGGTTCTGGGACTCTGGTTGTGGGACTCTGGCTCTGGACTGGGACTCTGGTTGTGGGACTCTGGTTCTGGACTGGGACTCTGGTTCTGGGACTCTGGTTGTGGGACTCTGGTTGTGGGACTCTGGTTCTGGACTGGGACTCTGGTTGTGGGACTCTGGCTCTGGACTGGGACTCTGGGACTGGACTGGGACTCTGGTTGTGGGACTCTGGTTCTGGGACTCTGGTTGTCTGGTTCTGGACTGGGACTCTGGTTGGGACTCTCTGGTTGTGGGACTCTGGACTCTGGTTCTGGACTGGTGGGACTGGTTCTGGTTGGGACTCTGTTCTGGACTCTGGGACTCTGGTTGTGGACTGGGACTCTGGGGTTGGGTGGGACTCTGGTTCTGGACTCTGGCTCTGGACTGTGGGACTCTGGTTGTGGGACTCTGGTTCTGGACTCTGGGGACTGGGACTCTGGTTGGACTGGACTGGGACTCTGGTTGTGGGACTCTGGTTGTGGGACTCTGGGACTCTGGGGTTTGTGGGACTCTGGTTCTGGACTGGGACTCTGGTTGTGGGACTCTGGTTGTGGGACTCTCTGGACTGGGACTCTGGTTCTGTGGGACTCTGGTTCTCTGGACTGGGACTCTCTGGGACTCTGGTTCTGGACTGGGACTCTGGGACTCTGGTCTGACTGGGACTCTGGGACTCTGGTTCTGGACTGGGACTCTGGACTCTGGCTCTGGACTGGGACTCTGGTTCTGGACTGGGACTCTGGTTGTGGGACTCTGGTTCTGGGACTGGGACTCTGGTTCGACTGGGACTCTGGTTGTGGGACTCTGGTTCTGGACTGGGACTCTGGGACTGGGACTCTGGACTGGGACTCTGGTTCTGGACTGGGACTGGGACTCTGGACTCTGGTTCTGGACTGGGACTCTGGCTGTGGGACTGGGACTCTGGGTTGTGGGACTCTGGTTGTGGTCTGGGACTCTGGTTGTGGGACTCTGGTTGTGGGACTCTGGTTGTGGGACTCTGGCTCTGGACTGGGACTCTGGCTCTGGACTGGGACTCTGGTTGTGGGACTCTGGTTGTGGGACTCTGGTTGTGGGACTCACAGTGATGGTCTGGTACAGAGATCTTTTGTGCTGCCTCTTGAACTCTGTTCTGATCTTCATCAGGTCGACTTCACAGCGAGAAACTATGATCCTGGTCACCACCTTCTCCTTCGCTCCTTTACTCTGCAGAGAGACAGAAAAGAATGTGGACGGCGACCAACAGACAGACTGACAGACAGGGGGCGCTGTGAACAATATTATTATTCACTGGTGGAAGAAGCACTCTGAACTTTTTCTTGAGTATATGTAGTAATACCACAGTGTGGAAATACTGAGTAAAGTATATGAATTACTGAGTATATAAAATAAAAATAAGAATAGAAATAAATTCAACTCAAACTTTATACTATTAATCTGAATCTGTAAAGTAACAAGTAACTGAAGTTATTAAATGTAGTGGAGTAAAAAGTACAACATTTCCTCTGAGATGTAGCGGAGTAGAAGTAGAAAGTAAAAAGGAAATACTCCATATAAGAGTAAAAGTACCTCAAAGTTGTACTTAAGTACAGTACTTGAGTGAATGTACTTAGTTACTCTCTAGAACAGGACAAAGTACCTTCATGGCTTCACTGAGTCTGTTGGCGAAGTACAGCTGCCTGTTTTCAAAGCACTCGACTGTGAAGAGAAGACAGACGGACATTTAACGAAGCTGAACAACTTCCTGTCGTCTTCACCTCCTGTTCCGTGTTAAAGGACAATTCTGCTGTTTATCAGAAAGATGAAATGCTGCAGGAAGTGAATGACAGTGGAACAGCCCTTTAAAAGCGACGAGGTGTTTGTTACCGAGCGTGAGGAAGGACTTCTCCAGATCTCCCTTCACCTCCTTCCTGATGCTCTCCTTCATATCGTACGGACTGTAGCTCTTATATCTCTCAAACACTGGACGACAAAACACACGACGGAAGAGACGACACGTTCAGTCGAAGCTCAAACTGTGTTATCAGTTTTCTATTTGTACAGAAAAGTTTCCCAACTGTTGCCAAAAATCTCTGTGTCGATTTAACTAAGACTGTGATTCCTGCTTTGTCACTAAAAACATCATGAACCCTGGATGTAAATCATGTTGGTCTTTAATGTAAAGAACGCTGCTGCGTGTCGTCGGTGCACTTCACCTTTCTGCAGGTGGGGGGCGCTCCTCTGAGACATGATGGAGATCCAGGTGGCCACGTCGGTTCCCTTCCTCTTCACTCCGGCTTCGTACAGAGACTGACGGGTTCACACATCGACAGAGGAGAGTTAAAGTCGTTCAGTGACGTGAAGAAAAGTCTGACTTCTTCTGGTTTATTGATTTATTGATTCCTCATTAGATAAAAGTCATCAATTACTGAACTTGGGCTTTTTATGAATCACATCTCCTGAAGTCAGAAACAGTCTCTGGATGTTTGACTCACTCTGGCGTCGTCGTCAATCTTCTCATAATCGACCACGTTCGAAGGTTCGTCTCTCTTCGTCTGCAGGTCAACGAAATATTTTAACATCAGTCACAATGAAAAACTGAAGAAACAATGGAACAAAAGAAAAGAAGCAAATCTTCACTAAGTGATTTTTGCAATTTTCGCATCTTTTCAGCTGTGAAGAGAAATGAGATCGGTAACAAAGTGCTGTTAGCAGTTAGCATCAGTTAGCATCAGTTAGCATCAGAGCTACCTGAACCAGAGCCAGCAGCAGTTTAGCAAAGTCTCCTGATGTGTCTCCGGCTACGTCTTTGTCCAACTCCTTCTTGAACACTGCAGAGACAAACAGGAGACGTGAAAACAAGCAGCAGCTCAATAAATCCGTGAAAAACTGTAGATTTGAATTTATCAGTTTAATTATCACATTAAATATTCACATATAAACATGTGATTTCCTGACATTTCATTTGATGAATTCACATATTTAGACACATTTAGGTTTTCTGATATTATTAAATATGATATTTAACGTGAGAACAGGAATTTCACATGTGCTTTTTTTGTCCATGAATCTATCGAAACCCTGTAAATGTCCAGTTCATCATCAGGATTTCCAACATCAGCTGTGACGTCTGATTCGGCGAGACATTAAAGACTCACAGTAAATATCATCCGACCTACTGCTGTGAACTCAGAACACTGGAAGAACAAATGGACTGAGCTGTGAACAAAGCTTCAAATTCTTGGGTCAAACTCGTTGTCGAGAATTAAAAATCACATGGATTTTAGCTGATGTTTTGTAGTTTCCTCCAATCGTCACTAGATGGAGCCAAAGAGTCATTTTTATTGACAGCGGCTTTTAGTTCAAATATACAAAAAAATCATTGTTCTTTATGAATCATTTCTATGTTTCAGATTTATTGATTAGTATTTGAACAGGATTTCCAAACTCACTCTCTCTGTAAACTTTCTTGATCTCCATCAGTTCCTCGTTGCTTCTGGAGCAGACGATCTCGATCAGCGTCTCCTCGTCTGTCCCCAAACCCTGAAACACCCGAAAACTCCAGCAGGTGAGACGACAGCGATGTTACAGTAAATAAGTATTAAAAGCCAAAGTTACTTTTTTTCTCGTTTGCCAGTAAATCGGCCTCAGTGGCGATAAAATAAATCACGTGATTAATCCAGATGCATCAGTGTGTAAACAGCTTTTCACTGTTTTCATTTCATTTTTATGTGACACAATAATTTCACCTCTTTGAGCAGTTTGACCTGAAAACAACTCAGAGACTCTGAAACACGACAAGTACCTCAAAACTGTACTGGAGTAAATGTACTTAGTTACTTTCTAGCACCGGTGACTCTGACCTTCATGGAGGCTTTAAGCTCGCAGGCGTCGTACTGAGCCGTGCTCTTCATCAGACCCAACATCAGAGCCTCCAGAGAGCCAGACAGCGCCCCCTTCAGGGCTGTGCTCAGATCCTGAGGGAGGAACAGGTGAACTGGTGTCAACTACATGTTGATATCTCCCAACTCTTTGAACATCAACGTGCTCATTGAAGGAGAAACGTTGTGAACCTTCTTGGCGAATCGCTCGTACTCGAAGGCGATTTGTCTCCTCTGCTCGTAGCTGCGTCTCGTCAGGATGTCGATGATGGTCTGTTCGTCCACACCTGCACGATTTAAATTTGTGTTTAAGGTTTTTATGACACAGTCCAGAATAAATTATCCTGGTCAGAATGACCACAGATAGGACAGGTGCACCAGGTGACATCACTGCAGGGGGCGGGGCCAGGAGCACAACACAGGTGAGTTAACATGTAAAGAGCAGAGCAACAGGAATCACGTGTCATAAATAAGACAGTGTTTCTCTTTAAAGACATTCTGCACATTTATGAAAGACAGACAGTGAAGTCGACCTGCTGAAGCATCATCCATTCATTTCTTTAGTTACTGGCAGATATTTTGGCTCCATGTATTTTCTTTGATCAAAATAAATGAAGTCAAAGCTCTGGTGTCCGACATTAATATGAATAAAACCTCTCAGCTCTTCATGTGGCAAAGAGAAACTCTTAACTCTTTAATTATCAGCATCTCTCTGTTTCTTTGGTTCAGCTTTTTTAAAAACAGCAGAAAATCCTCCTTCCTGTTTTCAGGAGTCAGGAGGAGTCGGAGCTGTTCAGTTCACAGGTTCAGGGTTTCAGTGAAACCAGCAGCTGAATTCCAACAACTTGAGTCAGTTTCCAATCTGAACTGAAAACATGCTGTTTTGGTTTGAACAGCTCATTAATGGACTGAAGCCAGACAGTCGTCTGAATCGGACCGTGACTGAAACCTGAACTCTGCTGAAACACGAAACAAAACCACCTCAGGAAAAGATGAAGATCAGTTCATGTTCAAATGAACTTCAGTTTAAATTCAGTGATCTGGACTCTCTGACATCATGTGAAACTTCATTTACACAGAAAGTCCAGCAGGAGGCGCAGTGAGCTGCCGACTCTCACCTTTAGTTTTGATGGCCGTCTCGATCCTCGCAGCGTCTTTCTCCGGGTCGAAGTCTCGAACCGGCACCACGGTGGGAAACGTGGGCTCCACTTCCTGCAGAGGACAGAAGGAGACATGTGACCTGCTGATGGGATGTATGGTGGAATAAATCCTGTTTCTGCCTCCAGGAAAGAAAACATTTGATTTCCAAATAACCTTCATTTTGTGGGTGTGGAGACCCCGTAACCTAATAACCTCCTGAAATCAATATGGCCTCTCAACATTCTACAGATTCTCAGAGCTGCGAGCGAATGGAGTGAAACAAAATGAAAATCTGACGTCTCTGATTGATTCACTGTCGAGAATCCGCTGGTCTGAGATTTGGCTGGAAGGAAAAAGACTGAAAGCTCAAACACGATCTGTTCTGTGATTCTTCACTCAGTGTTTGAACGAGTTATTGATCAGTGGTGAGTCTCTGGACGACCTCGTCTTCAGTTTATCAGATTAACTCTGGTGGAGAACAAACACACCTTCGCCTGCTTTATGACGGCAGTAAAACTCTGCAGCGCCTCGACACTATGGATCCTCCCAGGAAAGACAGGACAGTCTGTACATACGTGCAGTTATATAATGGACAGGAGCGTCCACAGATGTTGGACGTTGACATGTGGACGATGTGGACAAGCTTAATATTTCAGTAATGAAACAGCCTGATCAGTGATGTCATCGTGCAGTAATGTTGTCACTCACTGTTCCATACGACAGCGTCAGTTGGGACAGAAACTCAGACACCAGCGCCATCTTGAGTCAACCTGCAGAGACACACAGGGACAGACTGTCACATAATCTCTGACAGACCTTCTCCACTTCAGCAGATTCTGTAGTGCATCATCTGATCTCATCAGTTCATCATTTGGTCTGTAAAACACCAGAGAAAAGAGAAAACGCCGTCACAGTTTCTTGACAATCTCAGTGACTCTCAGAACAAACTACAGGTGTGTCCAGTCGTCCTCCTCGTCCTCGTCCTCAGTGGACGTGTTTGCTTTCTTCCTCAGATTGACTTACATGAACGATGGAACAGTCTGTTAACGTTCTGTGTGTTTGATTTATTGACTGGAGCTGCAGATAAGAACAATGGATCACAGAGCAGACACATCTGAAGGTGTGGAGCCTGTTATGTAACACACACACACACACGCGCACACACACACACACACACACACACGCACACACACTGTACACCTGTAAAGCTTCAATAGTTACTGAGCTCTGAATTGTGCGGTTATCGTGTTTTAATACATTTGAGAAGAACGGAAAGCTTCTTGACCTTTGACCCTCTTACAAAACACTAACAGGAAGTGTGTGAGGACCTCGTCACTGAGCAACAGCTGACACAAACAGTCCTGAAGCTGAGTTTCAGTCCAACAGGCAGAATTATTCCTGTGTTTGTTGGATTTAAAGAGGAACTGTGTTGTTGCAGGATCAGAACAAATGGAACCATGAACAGTAATGATGCATCAGATCAGACACTTATTTTGAAGGTTTAGTGGAACTCTTCGCTTCAGAGTTAAAAATCCTATGTCTGTTGCCAAAAAAGTTCAAATGCAGCTTTAAATAACTGTTTTACAAGCTAGTGTTTGGTTACAAGCAGAACAAAACACATGAATCATTTCTCTGCAGCTCCATCCAGCCGCTTTCAAAATAAAAGCCTGCAGTCGGTGATGAGTCAAGAAACAAGTCGAGTCTTTTGTCTGATTCCTGCATGTTTATGAACGGAGACTTGACACCATGTGATTGTTTTGACATCTTTTGAGCAGCTGACGTCCAGATGAAGGAATAAAGAAGAGAATAAACGTCAGGCTGCTTTTTTAAAAACAGTCTCATAAACTCTTCGTGTCTGTGTCCAGACATCGAGCGCTGAGCTCCGTCACGTCTCTGTGGACTTCAGGCAGAGAGCAGGACGACTCGAGCGACCGCACCCGTCGACCCGCCGACCACCTCTCATCTGAAGTGTCCCGACTGAGCTTTGAGCTTCTAATAGACTGAAAGTTAAAGGAGCAAAGAAACTAAATACCTTCTGTTGTGTCGGAGTCGATCGTTGATTTAACAGATCACAGCTGAAGCGAAAGAAGCAGGTGCAGGTTTGTTCTTCATGTTTTCTTACCTTCAGAGAAGCAGCAGAGAGGCAGCGAGCAGCAGCAGCTCCGTTATGATCCTGGACAGGACGGGACGGGGTGTGGTGTTTAAATACCAGCCTGCACACACACACACACACACACACACACACACACACACACACACACACTCTGCCCTATCTGAGCGCCTGCATGACTCAGTGGACGAGACTTTTACACATCAGTCTGAGCACATGGACATAAATTCCTCACTGAGGCTCAGATCAACTCGCCTGCTCGGGGCAGAGACGATTCTGGCTTCTGATTGGTTGGCAGTTGTCCCTTAAAGTTGTCTCTCCAACAGTTTAAGCACCAGGTTGTGACAAACCGTCGGTATCACAGCAACAGACTTCACGGTGATAATTAATGAGTGGATGTGCTGACTGTCTGTGGACACGAGGACAGCGTCCCGCAGGAGACCGGTGTCTCACCTGCAACAAATGTTCACCTTTACTGTGACTATAATCTTTACACAGCCTTAACTGTAGCTGCTGTTGTGTGCAGACAATGAACCCAGACCGAGAGCTGAACACGTTGACCAGATGATAAAAAGTCAGAGGATCGATAAAGTTCTTATGGTTCATCCTGAGGGGAGCGTGAACGTCTGAACCACATTTCATCACAATCCATGAGAATAAACTGTGAACCAGGACTCGACTTCGTCACAAAGTCTCAACATAAAGTTTTCCAAAGTTCTCGGGAACGACCAACTACTTTCAAACTAGCGATTTACTAAGTTTAGTTAGTAACTATCATAATAATAGTTACTATGATTTTCAATCAAAACTGCAGCTGACTGTGTTTTGTCTAATCGTCATGAACGAATGTGAAGCCTCTCTCATCATTGTCCCACCCCCTCAGCGAGGTCACTTCCTGCTGGGATTCACCTGCTCGCTCACCTGAGGCTGTGGCTGTCAGGGTGTGTCTGACTGTGACGGGGTCTTGTTCTTCTAAAATTCCTTAAGAACCTTTATCAGATCCATAAAGTCCCTCCTCCACCCAAACACACCCTCTTTATCTCTCACCGTCTGGATAAACATTAGCAGAGCTGCTTGACCAGAGATAAAAACGCGTCCTCCACTTCACCGTCTCCTCCTGCTGATCAACCTGTGACATGTTTAACATCTTTATCACCTGATTTCAACTTAGAAAACCTTTAATTGGCTTTAAAGAAAAGTGACTGTGTTACTGTGTGACATGAAATATTTTGTGTCCGTAGACAGTAAATATGAGCTGGACTGAATCAGTGAACAGAAGTGAAACAGGAAGTGTTCAACACGCCTTCGACACGTTTCAGAGACACAGAGTTAAAGCTGCTTTGATGTACAACTTTAATGTAATGTTGTAAAAGAGTTTGTGCATCTGTGAAGTTGTATGTGGAGAAATTTCACCACGAATGAATTCATAACTCAGTTAAGTCGATCAAGTTCACTGTTGTGACAAACAGTCTCATGTCAGATCGGAAAAACACATGAGAACACGTGTGTCATGATGAGTCATCACAGGTCGACCTCCATCAATGTGCCGCTGTCTTATTTCTCCGTGTTGACGAGGATCAACTCTCCAGAAAAGCCTCCGTTTGATCACGTTCACTCTCCACATCCAGGCGTCTGTGTCTGCGTCTGTTGCTGTTTCAGTGTTTGCTACGAGCGTCGGAAGACCTCTGTCAGTTCAACTAATACTATGAGACACAGTCGATGTGTTTTGCACTGAAGGACAACCTGCACAGCACATCCATAGATTTACTCATAAATCAAGAACTTCACCGTGATGGAAAGATCAGTCGCCGTCTTTCACATCTGGACACATCTGGACAGTCACAGCTGGATTTTCAGATCCAAATAGTGACAAAGATTTTTGAATGCAGATCCTCCAGTTCTGAAGTCAGAAAGATGTGAGTCCACTTTGTTTGAAGCGTCTTTACTCATCTTAACACTCGTGAACAAAACCACAGGATACATGAAGTCCTTCACTAGAGGCGACGACAAACAGAAACAAAGACAGAATGAAAAAACCTGCAGATCCTCAGAGTTCATGTTGAACCTCTGGCTGTTTGGCTCTGATCAACTCGACTCGACATTCTTTCCTCTGTTATGTAACACAAAGCTCTGACAGAGGAAACTGCTGCAGACAGAAACAGTTTGATGGTAAACGGAAAGCTCTATTGTTTTCTCTTTTTCTTTTTTGTCACGCATGCAAACCTTCACCAGCAAAAGTGAATCCAGAACAGATCACCAACATGATTCAAATCCACATACAATGAGAAATGTTTTCTTTTTCTGAAGCGACTTTCATAAAGAGACAATCGACAAAAAGCAGCAAGAAGAAATGAAGTCAAAGTAGAAATGGAGCCAATCAGCTCTGTGGTCTGTGACCTCCCACTGAGGCCTGACAACGAACACATGTTATGGATCATATATTTATCTCTTACAGATGCAACGTAGGCAAACTGTCAGACACATGAAGTCTTCAGTTAATCAGTCGAGCGGAAACAAGTTTAAGATCAAAGAGTCAAGAACAGAAAACTGATTTTTATCATTAAATGGTTTCATTTCTCTTGTTTCTGTCTCTGCAGCACCTCCACATTACAACTGTGCAACATTTAAATGATCCTTTATAACTTTTACTCATACAAACACACACAGCAAACACACACACACACACACACACACACAGACAGGTGTGTGTATCACAGATATAGATGAGATAGTTTCTCCCTGTGATGAAGACAGAGCTGCTGGGAGGTGAAGAGGTTTATGAGGCTGTAATCCAGAGGAATGTGATCTGAACACACACACACACACACACACACACACACTGTGTTGCAATGGGAACACAAAAGCTGTATGTCATCACAGATATGTGAAGTAAGTGCTGATAAAAAAAAATCAGGACAGAGTTTCAGTGAAAAGGCTTTTTCAGGAGTTTGGATCTGATGTAATTCCTCCTGAAACAGGAAGTGGAGACGGGACGTAAGGTGTGCGATCTCAGGTGAGCAGGTGAGCAGGCCAACCTGATGAGAGTCGCTCTTCACATTATTGTCATTGTTTTCATGATTTTCTGGAAATTCTGTTAAAATTTGTATTAAATTTGAAAGAAAACTCGACTCTTTTCATCAGTAATATCTGAGTTTCTCACACAGAGCAAAGTTTTCGTTCAGAGGTCGACTTCAGGTCTGATTTGTAAGTACTGTTTGCATGGTTACCATGGAAACACAGACCTAATCTGTGTGTGTGTCTGTGTGTGTGCGTGTGTTCAGATACATGATCGTGTTTATTATAAAAAGTTTATTTGGAAACAGATGTGCAGATTATTTTTCTGTTCACTGAAACAAAGGAGGCCGTAAAATGACACCATGTGTTTATGTGAACAACATTTAATCAGTGATTCGATGATTCAACACTGAAACACATCACAGAGAGAGAGAGAGAGAGAGAGAGAGAGAGAGAGGGAGAGAGACACAGAGAGAGAGAGAGAGAGAGAGAGAGAGAGAGAGAGAGAGAGAGAGAGAGGGAGAGAGACACAGAGAGAGAGAGAGGGAGAGAGAGAGAGAGAGAGAGAGAGGGAGAGAGAGAGAGCGAGGGAGAGAGACAGAGAGAGAGAGAGAGAGAGAGAGAGAGAGAGAGAGAGAGAGAGAGAGAGAGAGAGAGAGAGAGGGAGAGAGACACAGAGAGAGAGAGAGGGAGAGAGAGAGAGCGAGGGAGAGAGACAGAGAGAGAGAGAGAGAGACAGAGAGAGAGAGAGAGACAGAGAGAGAGACAGACAGAGAGACAGAGAGAGATGTTGCAGTTAACAGTTTCTCCACAGGGGGGCAGTGTGAGCTCGTTTGACTGTCCTGACTATAACGTGTTCATGATGTGAAATATTTGTTTAAAATATTTAAACATTACACAACCAGAATTAATCATGTTGTTAAGTGAAGGCAGAATTTAAAGTCTTACATTCTTGCAGGAAAAACTCTGTTAAAAAGTAGAAAACAGTTTAAGGAAGCAGAGGAAAGACAAGATGAGGAATAGAAAAGAATACAGTGGTGAAAGTACATTTACTGTACTAGCACTAAATTCAAGGTACTTGTACTTTAGCTGGATCACCTGAGCTTCAATCCTCTGTTTCACTGAAGCTGGACTTAACCTCGTTAGCAGCTCATCCAGCTCAGGGCCACATTAACAGCTTTAACCTGCAGCCGCTGCAGCCGAGAGGCTGGAACACAGACACAGTGAACAAGAGGCTGCCCGTCCCCCAGGGCCCGTCCCCCGGGACCTGTCCCCCAGGGCCCGTCCCCCAGGACCTGTCCCCCAGCCCGTCCAACAGGGCCCGTCCCCCAGCCCGTCCAACAGGACCTGTCCCCCAGGACCCGTCCCCCAGGTTATATCAAAGACAGATTCAAAGTTGCTGCAGTGAGGACAAAATACATCACAGCACAAAATCTCTAAGTCAAAAAGGAAATAAAATAAACTAATATCAAAAGCAAGTGAATAAAAAGATGAGCAGCAACAGAAACAGACACAATTTAATTCAATCAATAAGAAATGAGACACTGTTAGAATAAACATGGAAACAGAGAAATGCAGAGACAAGTCACATCTGTCTGCAGAGCCGTTTCTTGCTCTATGCGGACTACGCAAACGCACAGGTCCTCCAGGCCGCCAGGGGGCAGAGCTGCATGTTCAGCCTCATGTGAGGAGAATTAAAATGACCTGTGTTTATCTGTAACGATCTCATGTGTTTATTATTTCCCTTATATGCTAAAAAATAAATGAGCTCATTTAATACTTAAGACTCACTTCATAGTCCAGCCGTGCCTGGTGTTTTTGTGGCATAATTACGTCATAATCGTTGGACTGCACTGTCACCCAGTGAGTGACGTGGCGGCCGCCGACAGGGACGATGGGAATGATTGACAGCTGCCCGTCATTCCCGTTAGTGAGCGTTAAACAAGGCAAACAGCGTAATGGCGTCTAAAAGAAATTATCCTGATGGAGCAGAAAAACAGAAGAAGAAAAAGGTACAAAGGATAAAGGTAAGGCTTTAGTTTGTGATGTGGGCGGAGGAGGAGTTTGTTTATTCGTCCTGCTAGCTAGCTAGCTCGGCTAGCCTCGGATAAATGTTAGTTAGCTGGCGGGAATTTGTTCGTCATCAACCCAGCTTCAGTGTTTGCTTCATGACAGTAAAATAAAATGAACACGTGACATGTGAATGGACTGACGGACTGAGCCCAGAGCCGCTTGTTGTCCAGTGGAAGTTGTCTCTCAGATATTTGTCTCTTAACATGACTTTAGCATGACTTATGATTAACTTCATTTATTTTCATTTTAGTTTTTTTTATTTAAAGTAACCATTTTTAAAAACACTCAATATCTGTTTGATTTATTGACGTATGGAGGATTGTTGTTTTCCTTGTATTATGGTTTTTTTTAATCAGTTTAACTTGCTTCCAGATGTTTAATTTTAATATGAGAGGCTCTTATGAAGGAGCCTGTTTTGCTCGTGCAGTAGATTGTGGATTTAGTGGACCATCTAAAGGGTTAGGAACCTCTCCGTCATAGTTTGACAAACGAGGGGCCCCCAGACAGCATCTTGCATAGGGCCCCCACGAAGCTGTCTGTCTGCAACATTTATCAAAAACAGATATATTTCCAAACCCGCCAAAAAAACTATATGTGATAAATGCATAAATTATTTTTTTTTAATGAAGTTGTATCTTTTCTTTTTTCTGAGTGTGAGTAATTTCTGAGTTCTCTGTAGATGAAAAATGAGACATTTTGCAAACTGCAGAAAACTTGACTCTTGATTTATGTTTCTTGTCTTAAAGCTCAGTTTTCTGTTAACAATGACACGTCGTCGTGCTGTCTCTTTGTTTTGCAGCTCTCCTCCATGCCGGCGTCGTCCCACCAGGTGGTGAAGTTGACGGCGTCTTATTTGACATCTGAACCTCTCATACCTGTGCACGGTGACCAATCATTCACTGACCCGGGTGTTGAGCCTGAGACATGAGAGCAAGAGTATGTAGAACAAAGTTTGTATGAGGTCGTGGATGATCTGCATTTTAGATAAGATGTAGCTGTAGTTGTTCGTTTGTTTGTTTGTTTGTTTTAATGGCACTGATGGAGCCAGACGTCGCCGCAGGGAGCCGCGTCACCTCGGAGGAGAAACACTGCGTGTCGCCATCAGGAGAAACGTTTCAATCCAATTTCAGCATTAAAACAAGACTCGGCTCTTCGATTCAAACCCAAACAGCAGCTGATCCCTCAGACAGGCTGAAGAACAACACTCACTGTCTGATAATGGAACCAATGTCTTTTTGACATTAATGCAAAATATTTGCTTTATTCATTTCAAGTTCAGAACTGACTCTGACTTCATCACAGTTGCACAGTTGGTTTAAATTAGGGTTTGTTAATAGAAAAACTTTCACAGCAAACAAACTCGTTTCATTCCAGATATTATGAAAAATATTGATTATTCCAGCTTTGAAATTTAGTGGCCGTGAATATGTTAATATCTTATTCTACAACTTAGATTACAAATTAAATTATTGAAGAATAAAAAATTAACCACAACTTATTTGACAGCATTTCTGTTGGGTTAGGGTTAGTTGGGGGTTAGGTGGCTTTTTATTCAAATAAATGTTTTTTCATATTTTTCTCTGCACTGGAGCTGCAGGGGAACTTTTTAAGTCATATTTTATTATTTTTGCTCTTGTTACATCATGTATATGTTCAGTATCTGTGTGTCACAGCTTTAGTGCCAGACAAATATAAGTTCTTGCTGAGCTAACTAACATGTCCGTGGACTTGATGACACTGATGTTCATCGTCTCATCATTTCTCTCTCTCATCTGGTTTTTCTCTCGTCCAACATTAACCTGTCGGTGGGTTGGTTCTTTAACATGTTGGATCTGAGGTCTGGCGCTTTGGTTCGGTTCGGTTGTCCTGAGGTTCCCTCCATGTCTCAGGTTTTGGACGTCTAATCCGAGCCCCTGTCTCACCCCCTCCTGTCTCGCTCTGCCCTTCACTTCCTCAATAATCCTGTTAGCAGAGTTCCTCCATAATCCGGCCTCAGTGTTCGGATCCCTGCAGGTCTTCACAGCTTCTCCAGCTCTGTATGATGCTGCTGGACCACGACTGAACAACTCAGGTAGGACGAGAGACCACCAGCACAGAGACCACACCCACCTACACCTGCACAGACCGAACACACCTTCCCAGACCTAACACACCTGCACAGACTGAACACACCGTCACAGACCCAACACACCTGCTCAAACCGAACACACCTGCTCAGACCCAACACACCTGCACAGACACACCTGGAGCCTGAAGCTGCCAAAGGCTGCAGAACAGAATCTGAATCAGCTGCTGTGATTTGAGTCTTTCATTTATTTGTGTTCTAACCTGCAGTTTGATTGGATTTATTATCAGTTTTTAAACAGATTTGAAAACATGAAGAATAACTGATGATGATTTGTCAGGTTTTCTGTTAAAATGTGGTTTGTTGGCTTTGAGAGGACGAAGCAGCCGGAGGGTTAACTCAGGTCTCTGCTGTCAGAGCAGAGTTTCTCATTCTCTTCTCATCACCTGAAGACTCTGAATGTTTCTGATAATAAACAAGTGAATAATAATAAGTGAATTCAGTTCTGAGAAACTCGTTTGTTTCTTTAACAGAAGCGTTGATTTCACTAAAACTTTAAACATCCTGTTGGTTGTTTTTATGTCAGACTTTAAAGAAGAGTTTTTCTTGATCTGAATCGAGGCTCTCAGGACGGAGGTTGTTGTTCTGTCCAGATTGTTAAGGCAAATATGATTTGTGTTTTGTTTTTTTTTGTTTGTTTGTTTTGCTGTTTAAACACTTGATTTACTTCATAAGACTCGACTTTGCTTGTGATGAATGATGAACCACAGTCTGTCCAGGATCTGAACTGGGGTCTTGGTCCAGTTCAGGCTGCTGACACTGGACCAGAGTCCTTCTGAGTCCACCAACCCAAAACCTGGCAAACCTGGCTAATTCACTAACCAGCTAGCTGGTCAAATGCTAACTAGCTAACAGGCTAACTTGGCCCGCCGGTCGACTAAACTACCAACTATTAAACTGTCTGACTGATTAACTTGTTAGTTTGCTCATTTGACTAACTGGCTGATTATTAACCACAAAAATACTCACCTGTCTGACCGTTCACCTGTCTGACCGTTCACCTGTCTGACTGCTCACCTGTTTGACCGTTCACCTGTCTGACCGTTCACCTGTCTGACTGCTCACCTGTTTGACCGTTCACCTGTCTGACCGTTCACCTGTCTGACTGCTCACCTGTCTGACCGTTCACCTGTCTGACCGTTCACCTGTCTGACTGCTCACCTGTCTGACCGTTCACCTGTCTGACCGTTCACCTGTCTGACTGCTCACCTGTCTGACTGTTCACCTGTCTGACTGCTCACCTGTCTGACTGTGGCTGATTGTCAGTGACTGTTCTAACTGGCCACGTACGTGATTAACTAACTGAGTTATGAACAGACAAACTGGTTCCCTGAATGACGGGTTGTTGCTGATTAACTGTCTGGTAATATGGGAAAACAACTGGTAAATCATGTCTGATCGTTAACTATCAATGATGACGGTTTTCGCTGGAAACTGACTGGAGACCTCAGTGGACAGAGACAAGCTGGACTCCGGTGTCTGCGGAGGAGTCCAGCAGGCGTCCTGCCGCCAGGCGTCCTGCGGTGGATTAGGGTCATGATCCATCGGACCTGATTGAGTCTGACACTCAGCCACACATGAGCTGAACACCATTAATCTGAGCACAGAGAGAAACGGGTCAGAAACACAGCTCATCATTTCTGTTTGAAAGTCCAACAACTTTTCCTTTTTATTCAGATTATTAAAGTTTAAACTCGACTGGAGCCTTTTGACAAGTTTGCATTTTCATTTGATGGAAACATGAGTTTTGTGTTGGAATATTTCATCAGTGTCATTAAAGGTGGTTAAAAACAAACTCAGCACCGGAGCTTTCAGTCTGATCGCAGGGTCTTCAGATGGAGTTTCACTGAATAGATGTTCACATTTAAATTCTTGCTGCTCGTGATTTGCTGAAGGTTCAGTATTAATTCTGTCTCGCTGTCCTCTGATACGTTCATTTAAGGGGAAGAGTCAAGAGAGTACAACAATTTATAAGAAAAAAATTCCAAGCTTTTATTTATTTATTTATTTATTTATTTATTCATTCATTCTTGATCAGATGTAAATTACTTTTAAAAAAGATGAAAGAAGGAAAACATAAAGTCATAAATACAAAATAATTTGACCATCTTGTGTGTCTGTGTGTTTGTGTCTCTGTCTCTGTCTCTGTGTGTTTGTGTCTGTGTGTTTGTGTGTCTGTGTGTTTGTGTCTCTGTGTCTCTGTGTGTTTGTGTCTCTGTGTGTTTGTGTCTGTGTGTTTGTGTCTCTGTGTCTCTGTGTGTTTGTGTCTCTGTGTGTTTGTGTCTCTGTGTCTCTGTGTGTTTGTGTCTCTGTGTGTTTGTGTCTCTGTGTCTCTGTGTGTTTGTGTCTCTGTGTCTCTGTGTGTTTGTGTCTCTGTGTGTTTGTGTCTCTGTGTGTCTGTGTGTTTGTGTCTCTGTGTGTTTGTGTTTCTGTGTGTCTGTGTGTTTGTGTCTCTGTGTGTCTGTGTGTTTGTGTCTCTGTGTGTTTGTGTTTCTGTGTGTCTGTGTGTTTGTGTCTCTGTGTGTTTGTGTTTCTGTGTGTCTGTGTGTTTGTGTCTCTGTGTCTCTGTGTGTTTGTGTCTCTGTGTGTTTGTGTCTCTGTGTGTCTGTGTGTTTGTGTCTCTGTGTGTCTGTGTGTTTGTGTCTCTGTGTGTCTGTGTGTTTGTGTTTCTGTGTCTCTGTGTGTCTGTGTTTGTGTGTCTGTGTGTTTGTGTCTCTGTGTGTCTGTATCTCTGTGTGTTTGTGTCTCTGTGTCTCTGTGTGTTTGTGTCTCTGTGTGTCTGTGTCTCTGTGTGTTTGTGTCTCTGTGTGTTTGTGTCTCTGTGTGTCTGTGTGTTTGTGTTTCTGTGTCTCTGTGTGTTTGTGTGTCTGTGTGTTCAGGATGTTGAGCTGGGTGGTCAAAGTCGTTCCCCAGCTGCCTGAACCTCCACCCAAAAAACCTGATGACCAGAAGGAGGAGAAAGCAGCTGCTGCTCCGCCCCCTGAGGCTGCTCCTCCTCCTGCCAAAGCCCCGCCCCCTGTCCAGGTAAACTACGCCTCCTTTTGTTTCCATGTATTTATTGACACTTTCAAACATTAAACACATTTCGTATCTGGATGTTTTGTCATTGTTGATATTATGTATCATGATGTCATCATTACATGGTGTGTTTCTGATGCTGCCACTGGGGGGCGCTAAAGTTCAAAAAAAAAAAAAAAAATTGTCTGTTTTCGTTATTACACATAAGTGACTCTAATGACTTTGGCAAGAAGGGTTCCTTATATATATTATGCGTTTTACTTAAATAAGAAATAAAATCTTCATTATTTTAATGATTTAAATGTAACATCATTATCTTGTGTTTCAACAGGAGAAGAAAGTGACATTTCAGGATGAGTGTAAACCTGAAGGTAAGTTCGACACAGTGAACACAAGCTTCACTTCGGTTCAGTTCTTCACACTGAAAAAACTTTTCTGCTTCATTAACAGCTGCAAAAACTGACAAACCCAAACAAGAAGCTGCAGAAGGAAACGGGTGAGTTACACCAACAGGACAGTGATGTCAGACCTGATCGGAGGAGAATCCATGTTATCAGAGTCGACTCAGACAGACAGGATGTTAAATCTCTCTGCTGTTTCCAGCCCGGCTCCCGTCTCTCAGCCCGGAGTGTTGACCTGGATCAGCGGCGCTTTGCCTCAACCTGCAGTGTCGCCGACGCTGAACCGAGCAAACTCCACCTCCAAGGTGAGAAGAGACACTGACCTGAGGTCAGGTTGTGCAGCACAGACTCTGAGGTCAGATCATAACGTTTCCATGTCTTCTTCTTCCTTCATCACCTCACAGGAGGAAAACACAACAGCCAGGTGAAACCTGTGTGTGTGTGTGTGTGTGTGTGAACATGAGATGTAAACATATGTTCCTGATTAAACTTTCCCTATAAATCCATTAACTAGACGTGTTCAAGTGAAAGCAGTTTATTGATGTTCTGTGTTTTTTCCTCCCTGTGACAACAGTAAACCTGAAGACGAGTGAGTAACAGACAGGAAGTGATTTAATGCCAAATACTGAGCTGCTTTTTAAACCAGTTAACAGACAGAGTGCCAAATAGTGAGCTGCATCATTAACCTGCTGGCAGGCAGAATGCCAAATAGTGAGCTGCTTTGAAAACCCATCAGTGTAAAGACTGCCAAATAGTGAGCTTCTTTCTAAACTGTGGATAAAAGCAAACTTTTTCTATAAAGGTTATTTATTATTGTAATATATATATTATTATAATTTTAAAGTTTAAAGCTTTACATTCACCTTCATTCTGTAGCTCAAATGTAAATCAATCATCACTTTGACACAATGAAATAACATTAAATGTTCTGTTCAGTCCTGATATAAGTTACGACCCTTCCTGCCTTTAAAACTGTTCATCAGCGGCTTCCACCGATCACATGACGTCTCTCAGCCTGTGGCAGCTGCTCTGCAGCGTCCTCTAGTGTTCAGCTTCTGTTTGTCGGTTCCTTCCGCAGAAAAGGCATGATGGCCTGGATCGCTCAGGGTTTGGAGAAAGTTGTTCCCCAGCCTGATCTGAAGGTCAAAGAGTCGCCAGCTGAGCCGCCGACTGAGGTACGTCAGCGCCTCCTGCAGGATCGAGTAGATAAACGCGCTCCTGGTATTTTATTAAAGACCACGAGACGTGACCCTGAGATTTTCAGGCTTCTGATTCAATTTCACTTCTCTGTTCACTTTCCCATAAAGGATTTCTGTCATTAAACATCCTACAAACGCTGAAACATGATACTGAGTTGATTTTGTAATTTTCAACTGACTCAGACTCATGTTGGCTGAAACAGACCAGCCTGATCTGAAGCTTCAAGATTCATACATGATAATAAGTGCTGTCCAGAGAAACAGGAGACTTTATAAACTCAGTCTGAGTTGAACTGAACATGAGAATAAATCTCCCATGGTCCCGTCTGCTGGTCATGTGACCTCATGTGTTTGTTCTTCCTCAGGTGTGTCCAGCAGCAGCTGCTCCAGGTGAGAAGCTCAGATGTGAACGTTCCTGCAGACCAAAGTTTCACAGACTGAGTTTGGACGTTAAATAAACCCTTGTTTTCTTTCAGCTGCAGAAGCTCAGGTGACCGTGGTCGAGGTGGAATCAGACCGAGAGGACAGCAAACCTTTCCCACCCAGGTCAGTGCGTACGTGCGTGCGTGTGTGTGTGCGCGCGCGTTTCTAAGTTCACTCAGTTAAATTTAAGACCTTTTGTTAAAACTTTATAAACCAGCCCAGGATCTACAGGATTTACAGTTTAGTTTTGTCATTGTATGAATCAGGTACCAATAAAATACTTAAACAAGTCAAGACAGGAACAAGTAAAATCTGTCATGTTGCTCTTTTGGTGGAGTGAAAACAGAAAAAAAGGACCAAAGAACCAAAAAGAGACAGAGAGAATCTAGGAGGGACAGAAATGGAGAATTGGCCTTGTTCGAACAAAGTAATTTTATCATCCATGATATGTGATATTTGCTGTGTGTGTGTGTGTGTGTGTGTGTGTGTGTGACTGACAGCATGATGGACTGGATCAAACAGGGAATAGAGAAGGTGGTTCCTCAGCCAGAGATTTATGTTCGTTCAAAGACAGAAGACAGCGAGAAGACTGAAGCTCCTGCTCCAGCTAAAGGTGCCTTCAGTTCTGAGTCAGCCTCACATCATCATCATCATCATCATCTTCATCATGTGTGATAAGTTTAAACAGGTCGGGTTAGAGAATAATAAAGTGTCTCCTGCTTCTTAAGCGGCCGAGACTCCGGCACCAGAAGCTCCTCCAGCCCCAAAACCAGCCGCCGACACTGAGAAGTAAGATGTTGAACATCACACACTTTAATTAGTCTCATTCAAAGAGGGTAAATATCCTAATAATCAAAGGTGTAGATACCTGAGTTATTATAGAGGATATAGAGAAGTGAAGGATCTGAATGTTTCCTCCAACACTGAGCTGAAACTCAGACTGGATAAAGAGTCTCTGTTGTTCAGACCTCATGTCTTCTGTCCTCGCAGGTCGTCCAAGGAAACGGAGCAGCAGCCGAAGTAGGTTCAAACATGTTTCATAAAACATTAAATCACAGAGTTTTAGCTTCAACTCCAAATGTTTTAAAAGACGTACGAGGAAACAAAACATAAATCAAAAGGCTGAATAATATTTGAACTCTCTGGATATTGTGCATAGAAACAACTCTGATCACATGAGATTTGCTGAAGGCTGGATGTGTAATGTGTTGACAGTGTGGTGAACTGGATCATCAGTGGGTTCGGACGCATGTTGCCTCAACCTGTGCAGAAGCAGGTGAGTCGCCAAAGCTCTTCACGTCTCATATGAATCAGGTTAGAACAGCGGAACGTCACTGAATGTGTGGTTACGTCTGTTCCCTTCATGCAGGACGCAGGCGGCGATGAGGTGGAGAACAGTAAGTACATGATTCCCACTGCTGTTGTTGGCAGCTGCCTTTCGTTAATATACAGATAACTGACATATGCAGGTGATGTAGAGATGCTACAGGCAAGACGTCTGGGTGTTTCTCTCTAATTGCAGAAACACATTGATGAACTGATTGATTGATTGATTGATTGGTAGGTTGATTGACAGGGGCTGCTGTCAGTGATGAGGCGGACTCTAACCGGGCTGCTCTTCTCCTTCTGTTTCAGGGGGGAAAGGCGGCGAGAGCCCCTTAAAATAAAAGGAGAAGGAAGAGCGGGACAGAGTCGCTCTCACTGACAGACAGAAGCACAAAGTCTTAAAGGACAGACAGACAGACAGAGACGCATCGTTCAGTCCTGTAGTGATGAAAAGCTGCTCCGCTCGGCCGCGCTGCTTTCAGCTGATGCACGATTAACTTTTCTTTTACATGAGTTGTTTTCCCCCGTAGTTTCTCTGATTTTGCTCATGAAGAACATTCAGTGTGATCAGGAATCTGTTTCTCTCACAATCACTTGTGACGAGTCTTTATTGAACTGAGCTTCAGCTGGGATCATTCTGCTGCAGCTTCATACTGGAAACTCACATCAGCTGTTTTAAATGTTTGCTTTTCAAAAGCTTTTTTGCAAATAACATAACTGAGTGCAGACGTCACGACTCATTCAAGCATTTTGCTCTGTGTTCATAAAAATAAAGACATAAACTGGAAAAGATGAGTCCATGTTGAGTTTGTTGGGCTGCTTGGTAAACAGGATTCAATCAATCAATCAATCAATCACACACACACACACTAACACTAACTCAGTCCTGCTCTTCCTGTCATGTGATGTTCAGTCAGCATCATACAGAAGAAGACAGATCTGGTGCTGGAGGACATCGAACAGGACAAAGACATGGAGACCAAGCAGGAGGAGAAGGAGGTGAAAGCGGAGGTGAGTCTGACTCTTCACATCCTGTCTGAACGTTGAGGTAACATTCAGGTAACATTCAGGGTCACTTTCAGAAACCAGCACCTTAAAGAAAACCAAGTAACAAAGGTCAGGTGAAATTTCTCCTCTCCAACACTTCAGCTCATGACAGCACATTTATGACTCATGACCAACTTTCATTCAGCCTCTAATATCTGACATAGTTTGTTGACATACGTGTGTAAATGGCGTGTGCAGAAAATGTACCATGGTCGGTACCACAGAGGGTGTGACTCTGTGTTTGTTCCATTGCAGAAATGAAGTGACTCTGTGTTTGCTTGCAGACAGAAGACGCAGAGACTCAGATGGACCAATGGACGCCACTGATGGACGACATCAAGAAGGAGGCTGGAGAGAAAGTTTTAGCTCACATGGAGGAAAGGTTGGCCCGACGCTCTCTGCCTCATCTACTGTCTGTCAGAGGGAACTGTCTCAGCAACTCAGCGCCTTTGTTATTTTAGGCTTTCATGCAGTTTGCAGCATTGTTTGGGAAACCAGCAGGGATTAAGTCTAGTTTTTGTCTTTGTTCAGACTCTTAAACGTGTAAAGTGTTTGAACTTTGCTGTGTCTGAGCTGTTCCCTGTCGGACAGACTACAGCAGGAGCGCCTGGAGGCGGCTCGCGTCGCAGAGGAGATGGCCAGGAAGGCGGCAGAGGAGGCCGTCCGACAGCTGGAGGTGGAACATTCGGCCAAGATTGTCATCGAAACCCTGCCAGAGTCCAACGAGCAGTAAGGACACAAACACACATTCACAAACACACATTCACACACACACGCACATTCACACACATACTGTCCAGGCAAAACGCTGCAGCTCGAAAAACCAACAATAGAGACGTTTTATTTTTACTGTGGTTTTTGAGTTAATGCAGGTTCATATTTGATGTAAAGTTGAAGAATCTCACTACACTACATTCGTTTCACTTTGAAGAGAAGCCGAATATGAAATGATGAATCTGTGTCAGAGCACAGACAGAAACAGCCTGAGCTGAGACGTCCTCCAGTAACCGTCCTGCTGTTTGTTCTCCACAGACTTCCAAACATCCTGGAGGAGGAAAACGAGGACGACCCAGAGTGAGTCCTGTCTCTGTCTCATACTGCTGCTCTGTTGAGTTATTGGCTCCAGGCTTCAGCTGCTGCAGCTCCCGTGTCCACTGAAAACGAGCCGACTAGATTGAAGCAGTAGAGCTTCCTTCAGCAGCTCGTTCCTGCTGACACACTGAGCTCATCTGTCTGACCGGGCGTCTCCGTCTCGTTTGTCCTCTGCTGAAACGTTCAGGCTGCAGAACCTGCAGGACGACAGCGACGACAGCACAGACAATAATCCTGAGGAAATGACAGAGGGAAATAAGAAAGCTGCTGTGGAGGAGGAGAAAAAACCTGATCAGTAAGCTCAGACATTAGGTGAAGGCTCGGCAGCGAGATGGAGAGACGCTCCCATACTTGATATGATTTGGATCCGATTCATCTGTAGACCATCACCAGAATTGATTTGATATAATTATATTACGTGATGCTCTTGTTCTGTAAAAGAGTTCTGTAAAAAATAGAAGATACATAGAGATATAGTTTGGTATGGGCTGCGCTCTTCCTGTAGAGCTACTGAGCTTTTTACCTCTTAAAGCTTTTAGAGCGAGCTGAAGTTCTGCTGTTTCCTGGCTGGAGTCTGTTAATAGAGTCTGTTCCTCAGCGGCATCTAGAGAGTCTGTCCGTGAAAATCAGAGAGAGAACTTGAGGATTTACAAAGAACTGGATGGATGGTTTCAGAGGGTCCTTCAGTCCCACTCCTCCTCCACGAGACGTCCTCCCTCCATAAGCCTTCCTGGAGTCCCGTCCATAGGCCTGTCCCCATCCTCTGTGTCACAGAGACATGTCCTCTGTGTCACAGAGACAGACAGACCAACAGTTCGTGGAGCCCTGAGTGACTCAGAACAAATCTGACCACTGCTGGCCTTCATGGCTCCTCAGTGACGTCTGAGGTGACGTCTGCCAAAGAGGTGAGCAAGGTTTCCTCCAAGTCTTGTAGCTCGAGCTCATCCTCCTGAAATGAGAGCTGACTGAAGGAGATCGAGGATTTAAATGAAAGGACCCTGTTGAAGCGGTTGGTGCAGGATCGGGATGCTTCTTCTCCCTGTGGAGGTTCAGGAGACGTGACAGGTTTCTGTGGCGGAGACGTCACCTTCGGTCCCCTGGTAGAAAACAGCTGAGATGAATTAGCTGCTGTTCATCAACGTGGGCCTCAAACAAAGAGCTATAAAAGCTAATGGAGCAACTAAACTGTTGCTGTTTTATCTTTGTTGAAATGGATTCAGATTGTCCAGGTCAGCTTTGCTTAGCTTCTGTAGTTTCAATGAGCTGTGAACCAGAGCAGAACTTTGGTTTGATCGTCTGCTTCATGTCTGTTTCTGTTGCTTTGCCTCAGACCTCGTGATTAAACTTGACTTTTTTTGTGTTGCTTTTTGCCAACTGTTCCTCTGTGAATCAGGGCAAATCACACAAGGTAGGTTGAGTTTGTACAGTGAGTCTAACAGCTCACACAGTGCGACGTACAGCACGTCACACAAGGTTCTTCGTAGATTTATTGTAGATATGATGAGCTTTGTTTGTCTTGTCTCATTTTGCACCTCCTACAGCGAATCGGCCTCCTTCACCTCCGTCTTTATCTTTCTGTTGTATTTGTGTGTCTGCACCTCCTCTACATTACACTGAAAACCAACACCAGTGTTTTACAGCTTCACAGCTTTTCAGGAGCTTCATTCTGCTCATGACACTCGTCCTTCTTCACCAGGTGCCTGGTGGACGTGTGTCCGGCTGAAGACGACGCCACGCCTTCATCAACAGATGTGGAGCCGGCGTCAGAGAAGAGAGACCTGGAGAGTCCGGTCTCCCAAACCATCACCCAACAACCGGAGCCACGAGATCCAGAAGCTCCGACGACAGACCAGGTGAGACAGATCGTGAAAACCTTTACATCCAAACATTTCTTCACACAGTCACCACAGCGCCACGAGGATGCTTGACTGATCACAATTAGTATGATTATAGTTTCCTTCTTCTTTCCTGTCAGGTCAACGCAGCAGAAGAAGAAGAAGAAGAGGGAGGATGTGGAGGTGAGAGCTGAAGATCATTTTTCTCAGAACAGCTAATTTGTTTGTTTTTGTCTTCTTTCTTCAGAAGAACCAGGATCTATTTGAAAATGAAGATTTATTTAAAGGTTTGAAGTGAATAGTTGCATTTAACATTTGTGATTATATAAACACATAGAATTTAGGTTGACCGAGAAAATAATGTTACTAAATGGTTCTGATTACAGAACAGAAACACAACGAATCAGTGACGTGTGTGAAACTGACAGAAACTCAGAAATAACACAGGAGAGAATTAATAAAGTCAAACAACAAAGATTTATGAAGAAGTAACTTTCACTCAAATCAAAACATGTCACTGACCTTTCTGACCTAACAGGGGTCAGAGGTCAACATCCAAACTGTGAATAGTTCACTAAAGCATCATAACCAATAAATAACCTTTAAACTACTCAGTCTGTATCTGTACAACCATTTCCCATCAGGAAGAACAGACACAACCAAAAGTGATGCTCACATGTTGATTGGTTATAAGATGCAGCGACAGTTTATAACTAGGTGTGTTGGTTCATTTTGTTCGCAAGGATCAGGACGTGTTGACTGAGCCTCACTTCAACAGTGACACTGAAGACTGATGAGGTTAAAATGATTCAAGAAAATCGTTCAACCATTGTTTCCAGCTCACTCTTGTTCCTATTTCTTTGTTTTGTAGACCTGAATTCACATTTCAGACTTTCTTTGCTTTCCTGGATTGGTGTCTGTATATGTGTTGACCTCACAGTGCTCATCTCGACTCTGCTTCTCCGTCCAGTTCCCAGCGTTTGCTCTCCGATACAGAGCTTCCTGCTTCGATTCCCGCACGCTGCCGAGTGTCTGGAGAGCTGCGGGAAGCTGATGCGTGACCACCGCCTCAGCCCTCCCACCCTGCCGCTCAGCCAGCTGACCCAGGATCTGTCGCAGCTCCCCACGCAGGCGCGACGCTGCTGCACGAGCGTCGTCAGCTGCCTCGCACGCCTGAACTCCAACTCCCAGCATCCTCAGCAGCCTTAACCCCGCAGCAGCAGAACCTTAGAGAAACCTGTGTTAGAGAAACCTAATGTTTGTGTAGATCGAGACCTTTCAAGTGCCAAACAAACGTCTCTGCATCAATAACATCCCACATCCTCCGTCGTCGCTCCCATCATGCTCTGCTGCTCTGCACCGCTTCGCCATGAGCTGCCAGCTAAACACACTGCAGGTGACGTTATAGGAAGTGGACGTTTGTGCGTCGCTCTTTAACCCTTTGCTTCATGGACACATTTAAGCTTGAAGGAACATTTTGTTAAGACGCAGCGAGTTTAAGCTGAAGTAAACACATAAAAATGCCTTCAACTGTAAAACTGCATGAACACATAAGTGCAACCAAAAGCAGCTCTGGAAATAATAATCAGTCTCAGGTAAATGGCAAAAGTGTGCAGAATAATTTGATTTGAATATTCATACGAGGAGTCCGGTGACGTCGCCTCGTCCCCAGATCTCATGTTCACATCACGTGGTCCGACGGTTTCCTCTGGTCCTCTGCTCTCAGGGCGCCGTGGCGAAGCTCCGGGGCTGAAGGTGGAGGGTGTGGATCAGGATGTGGGGCAGGGAAAAGGCCTGAACATCCCCCAAGTTATCACAACCCCAGATCCAGAGTTCAGGACTCTGTCCGTCCCCGACGTCTCACGGTCAAAGCTCAGGTAACAGACGCGTCACCTTCAGCTCCAACAGGAAAATCCTGCTTTTACATGAATGAGGAGGAAAAATCCTGTGATGACAGAAGATGGAACAGAAGAACAGACACAGACACAGTTTGATGCTCTGGACACTTTCAGGACATTTGACTGATGATACTTAGATACTTTTACTGAAGCAACACAGGACTTTTACTTGTACCAGAGTATTTTCAAAATGTGGTACTTTTACAGTAGTAAAGGATCTGAATACTTCCTCTACCACTGGTCCTTGTTGATGTCCTCATGTCTTCTTCTTGTGTCCCCCTCAGTCCATCAGGTGATCTGTCTGCAGATGAGGATGATGATGAGCTGGTGAAGGCCGGTCTGAAGACCTGGTCCAATCAGGGAGACCTGCTGATGGCAGATGATGAGTGAGAGACGTCACACACAAACACAGTTAGTCTTCACCTCTGTCACCTCTGTCTCATGTCTCCTGTCCTGCCGTCGTCCTGCAGGGTGCGTCCTCTGTCGGCAGCCAGCGTCGGCAGCGTGGCGGTCCAGGACCGTCTGAACCAGCTGGTCAGGCTGTTCAAAGGTCGGACAGAACAACAGAGGGAGCGACTGGTGGACCCGGACGAGTCTGAGGAGGAAAGTCCCTCAACCTGTACGTAAAGACTGTTCCAGACTTCCTTCAGCTCCTCGTGGTTTTATCTCCTGGTTCTGTTGTTGTGTTTTTGTCTTCATCTCTTCATTTTATCGTTTTCATTTCATGATGTTTCATGATGGGGATACTTCCTGGTCAGGGGTCTGATTTCTGCTGTTCATCAATCATTAAAAACAATAATGGGAAATCAAGAAGATATTGTTGATGTGGACAGAATTCAGGGATACAATGATTCATTAGTTTAGATTTTGTAAGAACGGCTGCACCTGTTACATTATGATCCTTCTATTGTGATGGAAGATTCACAACATGCATCTGTTGATGACAGTTAAACTAATTTATGCAAGCCAATAAAACCACAGCGTCACAGTCAGCACAACATGTTTGTGCCTTACAACTCAGTAAATCACATGTTGACACCAACAAACAAGTCAAGAGTCAAGAAACTTTTGATATGAATGAATGAATGAATGAATGTTTAGCTCAATCTCTGATCCTGTAAAAAGGTGAAGGTGTAAATACAACATGATCATCTAGGTTCTGTCTGATCTCTGCAGCCCCGAGCAAAGCTCCCCCTCCTCCCCCTCCCCCTCCTCCTCCTCCTCCACCAGGAGAAGAGAAGAAGGACGACGCTCCTGCAGCAGCTGAAGAAGAGGAAGAGCAGAAGGAGTTTGAACTCCCCTTCAAACTTCTGGGACAACCAGTAAAAATTCCCAAACTGCCCAAACTGCCCAAACTTCCTCCTCTGCCCGACTGGCTCCGAGCCATTGTGGAGTATCGCTTCCCCTCCAGCATCGACCCGTTCACCGGTGAGCAGAGGAGGACCCTCGTTCATCTGCACCTTTGAATTGTTGTCACTTAAGATGAGGAAGTTAAAGGAGAGTTTTGGTAAATGATCCTGTTCTCTGTCCTGCTGAGGCTGAGATGATCACATGGATCAGACTGAGTTCAGATCAAACACCCACTTTAACTCTGAATCAGATCAAACCAACAGTCAGACTTCAGCTGCACAAAGCTGTGAGTTTGCTGTGAATTCTGGGTAAATTAATATCATTGTTACTCAATAACAACCTGCAGCACTAACAGGTGCTTCCATCTTTTACTTAAGTAGAAATAGTGATACCACAGTGTAGAAATATTCACTAAATGTAATTATTAAATGTATGTGAAGTTACTTTCCACCAGTGGTTGAAGTGAAGTCATCAGGACTTTCTGTCTCCACAGATCTGATCTATGTGATCTGGCTGTTCTGTGTGGTGGCGGCCTGGAACTGGAACGTGTGGTTGATCCCCGTCCGCTGGGCGTTTCCCTACCAGACCCCCGAAAACATCCACCTGTGGCTGCTGGCCGACTACACCTGCGACCTCATCTACATCACCGACATCCTCGTCTTCCAGCCCAGACTGCAGTTCGTCCGTGGAGGAGACATCGTGGTCAGTGACACTGACAGAGACAAAGATCTGTCTTTTTCATTTGAGTTCAGCACAAACAGCTTCTTTAACCTGAGACTTTTCATTTCAGTGTGATAAAAAGGACATGAGAGAAAACTACATGACCACCGAGAGATTTAAGGTGAGACTGAAACCTGCATGTCTGTGAAATAAATTACATGTAAGAGATGAAACCTTTCAGACCAGACTCTCCCTGAATCCAGAGTCCTGAGGAGGTCTGGGAGGTCCAAACATAATAACACCAGTAATAGCTTTATTTAAAGAGCACCTTTCAGAACATAGTGATATGTACGTCTTCTTTGTTCTTTGGAGTAAAAATAATGTTAGAAGTAAATACACACAGACTATGAACAAGATAAAATAATTTGAATAACTGCAACAAAGTGAGTTTGAAGAGACTGAAAATAGGATTCTGAGTTTTCCAGCTGAGGGCGCTGACGGTAAAGGCGTCATCACCTCAGTCCAGACTGAGGAAGCACCGACCACAGGATCTGAAGCATCAGGATCAGTCAGCAGATCTCAGATTCAGACAAGAGTCTGATGACTTTAAAACTCCTAAACCCTGCTTTGAGGAGCTTTGTCTCCCCCTTCTGGTATTGGATATTAATACACAAAACACAAGAGAGTAAAATATATGAAGTACTGACAGGTATATGGTAACAAATTGAAGTTATACTTGTGAATCAGTCAAAAGGTTTTTGAGGATTTTATGAAAAATAAACAATTATATAACATATAAATATTATATCATGTAAAAGTTGAATGTTTTCTGTGTGTTTTCACAGATGGACGTCATCAGTCTGTTTCCTATGGAGATATTTTACTATTTCACTGGAGTGAACTCTCTGCTCAGGTTCCCTCGTCTGCTGAAGGTCAGGATGGATTTCAGCTTTTTGGGGGGTTTTATTGGATCTTTTCTACAACAGCATCATTGCAGGACACCACAACACCCACAACATCTGCACAACATCTGTGAAAACCTACTCGGCCAAAACCCGATCTGATTCTGATTGATTCCGTCTTTTCCCTCGTAGTACATGGCTTTCTTTGAGTTCAACGACAGAATGGAGGCTGTGATGAAGAAAGCCTACATCTACAGGTGAGGAAAGTTTCATCTTCATCATCTGTTGCATCACATCACAGAGACAGAAATGGCTCCATTCAGGTGTATTTTTCAGCTGGTCGCCCATCGACAGTTCAGGTTAAATGTAGAACGAACATTAAACCAAACTTGCTTGATGTCTCAGAATAATTGAAAGTAATTCAGCAGCCATTTTGTTTTATCCTGGTGGGAGTTTTGTGACATTCAGGCGTCAGAAACAGAAAATGGGCATCGATCACAGCAACATGAAACTGTGTCGACGGCACAACTGTACAGGACTATAACAAAATAAAGGCATAATGACCCCAGAACTGATCCTTGAGGAACACCACGTGTAATTATTTTAGTGCACTGATTAATGTTAATGTTAACTAAAGTTCGACCTGTGTTGTTGTTGTTGTTGTTGTTGTCAGGGTGATCCGAACCTCCACCTACCTGCTTTACTCTCTGCACATCAACGCCTGTCTCTTCTACTGGGGCTCAGACTATGAAGGACTGGGATCCACCAAGTGGGTCTACAATGGAAAAGGCAACGCGTAAGAGCCCACCGTCACTTTCACTCTGCTTCGCTGTCTGACTGAACATTCTGACTATAAATGGACACATTGAGAAAAGTCTCTTTGCACATTTATAAATTCCAGAAAATATCATATCAGGTTTTGATTTTTGTTCCTGCAGCTACATCCGCTGTTACTACTTTGCCGTGAAAACGCTGATCACCATCGGAGGGCTGCCCGACCCCACCACTGTCTTTGAGATCTGCTTCCAGCTCATCAACTACTTTGTTGGCGTCTTTGCTTTCTCCATCATGATTGGTCAGGTCAGTGGACCATCAAACTGTCTTTGCATTTTTCATAATAATTATTATGAAAACAACTATTCAAGATGAACCTTTCAACACAAAGAGCTTTAGTCTAAAACAAAATGATTAAAAGTAAATAAGATCCAAAGCTTAAAAAAACAAAAAAGATAAGACATGATCATATCTGGCAGAAGAACCAGATGCTGGACTGTGTCTTTGAGTCCGAGCTGACGTCTCTGCTTCTGCTGTGACTCTGTGTCTCAGATGAGAGACGTGGTCGGAGCTGCGACCGCCGGTGAGAACTACTACCGGGCCTGTATGGACAGCACCGTCAAGTACATGAACTCCTACAACATCCCCCAAGAGGTCCAGAACCGCATCAAGACCTGGTACGACTACACCTGGAAGAGTCAGGGCATGCTGGGTAAGAAACACAGGTTCAACGTTTGACTTGATATCCAATCTGGGACAAATCTGTGTCCCAGTAAAAGCAGCTGTCAAATAAATGCAGAGACGTTTCAAGTAACTTTAAATTCAAATGCTCAAGTAAAGCAGCCTGCGAATAAGTACAGTACCTCAAAGTTGTAGTAAAGTACAGTACTTGAGTAAATGTAATTAGTTACTTTTCACCAGTGCAGCTCTTGTTTTCTCTGCAGATGAACAGGAGCTGCTGATTCAACTTCCTGCTAAGATGAGGCTGGACATCGCCGTGGACGTCAACTACGCCATCGTCAGCAAAGTCGCCCTGTTTCAGGTCAGAGAACAAGACTGAACACAAGAGATTCAACATTTTGATTGTGTTTTATTTGACGTCTGCGACCCTGAAAATTTAACGGAGAAAAAAACATCACTGATGTTTGAAGTTTTTTTTCTGACAAGGTGAATGAGAGATGTAAAGATGTGTGTTTCTCTGTCGCTCAGGGCTGCGACAGGCAGATGGTGTTCGACATGTTGACGAGGCTCAAATCTGTCGTCTACCTGCCCGGAGACTTTGTCTGTAAAAAGGTGAGCACACACCTGTCTGAACCTTTAAACCTGTTAGAGAGAGTTGCAGCAGCAGTGTGTGTTGACCTGGTCTGTGTGTGTGTGTCTATGTGTCTGTGTGTGTCTGTGTGTGTCTGTGTGTGTGCGTGTGCAGGGGGAGATCGGCCGGGAGATGTACATCATCAAACAGGGGGAGGTTCAGGTGGTGGGAGGTCCTGACCTGCAGACGGTGTTCGTCACCATCAGAGCCGGCTCGGTGTTTGGAGAGATCAGGTCAGAGCTGCTTCCTGTCATCCTGTTAATCAATTTAAAAACTGTATGTGGGGCAGCCGGGTGGCTCCGACGTCTGTCTGTGGAAATAAATACTGTGTGTCTGTGTTGACATGTTTGGTCCAGAGGGAAATATTCAGATAACGTTCGTCAAGATATTTGAAATGATTCATGTTCACCAGATGTTTATTTCAGTCAATGTGCTAATGTGCCAAATGTTAAATGTGTTCTTGTATGTGATAACATTCAGTTCAGGTGGTGACGAGGTTGACAAACTGTGTGACAGCTCTCTCTTTTCTGTGATTGGTCAGTTTGCTGGCGGGGGGCGGAGGGAACCGACGTACAGCCAACGTGAAGGCGCACGGATTTGCTAACCTCTTCATCCTGGATAAGAAGGACCTCGCAGAGATCTTGGTTCACTACCCCGAGTCCCAGAAACTGCTCCGCAAGAAGGCCAAGTAAGACTGAGCCCCGTCCCCGAGGTGCTGCCTGGCTCACGGGCCACAGTCCAACGGCAGGACAGTACTTAGTTTTTCAGAGGAGAGGATGAACCAGCTGACCTTTATTTTTCAAATATTCAATATATAGAATAAATAAATCAACCAGCCAGTTAGTTTCATCTGTTGCTCTGCTCTCCTTCCTCGTCGTCTTCCTCGTCTGATCTGACTCATCCGTCCGTCCTGAACAGGATTAGACTCGGCTCTAATCTGCTCACTCAGGTCTTTGTGTCGCTGGTTCAGACAGTCAGAGAATCGGGTCAGATTAGTGGGAGGATCCTCCTGCTCTCGGTTTGTCTCCTCAGTCAGATCATGGTGCTGCAGAGTGGATGGAGGTGCTGGATGTGCTGGTATGAAGCAAAGTGTTTATACTCAGTGAAGAACGAGGAGATTTTCTGAATCAGTTTTGTGTGTTTGTTTTGTGTCAGAGTCTCTGTTTTCCTTTAAGCCATCATCATATCTCTGTGTTTGTGCAGGACGATGTTGACAAAGGATAAGAAGCCGGATGAGAAGGATGGAGGTAAAGGGGCGATAGAGGTCATCCCGGCCCGACCGGACACCCCCGAAATGTTCAAGGCGGCTCTGAAGGTGACGGAGCAGGTGGGAATCGTTGGAACCTTGGGAAAACTGAGGGAAACCTACAGAGCGGCCGAGGTGAGACTCCAGCAGCTCCTGTTGCTCCACTGATCAACAGCTGGTGGCGCTAATACACAGAGAAAGATAGTCGTGCTGCAGCAACAGGCAACAGAGGGAGAGAGTTAGAAAGTTTATAGCACAAGTTTATATAGAAATAAAATATGTTTAATTAATTCTTAAACAGATGAAAACTCCACAGATTTTAGTAAAATTATGTGTATGTAAATATACTTTATGCTTTAAGGTTTTCCTCAGCTGTTCCAACATGTTGCTGAATGAAGTCAGAGAACTCACTGCAGATTTATTCAAGAGGTTGTGATTTATATTGAAGTAAATGTCATTTGGGAGCAAACTGCTGTAAAAATGTTTTTGGGAAGGAAGTTTTATTTTGAAGGAAGAAAAAGATTAAAATGAAAAAAGGAATGATGAAATAGGAAAGAAATATTCAGCCGCTCCTCCTGTCATGTTTTCCTCCCTCCATCTGTTTTGTCCCTCCCAGGCTTCCGTCCCTCCTCCCTCTCCAACACACCGCCGCTCTCCGGTCCCTCTCACTCCGGTTCAGGACGAGGACGACGCCGTGTCAGAGACGGCCGACAGCTCGGTGGTCATCAGGATGACATCACGACAGGAAGGAGAGGAGGTGCTCACTGTGGAGGTGACGCCGCTGGAGGGAGAGCAGGAGAAGAAGAAGGAGGAGAAGTGATGTGACAGGAAGCTGCGTCCACACAGGACAGATTCTGCTTCCCAGAATGCACTTCAGCAACATCCACAGAGGAGAAGAGGGTCTCGGAGAAAGACGACAAACCCCGGTGCATTCTGGTCTCTGTCCTGCTGTCCTGTCTTTCTTCTTCTCTGGTGGATTTTCTCCCTGATGTCAAACACATTTTCATCCTTCTCCAAAACTACATTTTCTTCCTCTTCAGGTGATTCTCACTTCACGATTTTCACTTACATCTGTTCCTCATGTTGTTCCTCCAGCTGAAGCTGCGAAGAAAGATTCAGGAAAAGAGCGACTGAGGAAAAACATACATACACCGTGTTCTTTTCTGCCGTCTCAGCATGAACATACAAACATATAGAAAACAACACAAAACAAAGAAGCAAACAGTTCACAGGAAACAGTGAGTGAACAGAGGAGGCTCAGTCTTTCTGTCCCACACAGATTATTTCTGCTCTGTCGTCTGTTGTTTAACTCTTCAGGAAGAAGTTGATAGTCATTCATTGGACCATGCTCACAGTGTGTGTGGAAGCAAATCTGGTCCTGTTTTAATTTAATCAAGAAATTTCTCAATCTCTGTTTGAACAGAAGATTTGATCAATGAACACGACCACATCAAATGAAAATATGTGCCAGCTTGTTTTTGGTCCATGAACATGAATCATCATATTTATTGTTTCAGGACATGAAGGTTTTTCATGAAACTGTTTTCATGTCATTTATCTGATCCAGTCATTTCAGTCCTCTTACAAAACATCATATATTTAAATAGTATATATCAATTCATATTTATATAGTCTCTGTATGTTTTCTTCTATAAATGAATTCTTGGATAATCATCCACACATGAACAACACAAGACTGTGAACAGATCAGTTTGTCAGAATCATTTCTACTGGCAGCAATGTGTTTTTTACGAGTTCATTAATTACATCTCAGTTTATTCATATTTGCTTTGTCAGTTCATCATTTTATAAACCAGGTTGTCTCATAATGTGTAGAAATAAACGAGTAGCCTAAATGACTTTTTGTAATTATAGCTTCTATCTCAATATAGTTTCTACGAACGCAGTGATTGATTTTCAACCTAACTGAATGTAAATGACACCAACACATAATAAAAAATGTTTATTGCTCAAAGACAAAAGACTTTCTTTGGTTTCATTCCCAATGAAGACAAGTGGGCCGAAAACTTTTGGCGAATAAATTGTGTTGAATTGAACTGAATTTTGATTGATCATTCTGAGCTGCTTTTCCAGAAATAATAAAAAGCTGACGATGAGATTCAGGTAAGAAGCATCTTAGAGAAGAAGCATCTTCATGAAGGATGAATCTCTAAAAGAGCATCAATGAGTTGTTTCACCACCAACTGTCACGTGAAATACAGCAAATGAAAAGCATCCTGCATGTTTTCTTTCCTTCCTTCCTCTCTACCTTCCTTCCTTTCTTCCTTCCATCCTTCATGTCTTCCTTCCTTCCTTCCGTCCTTCCTTCCTTCCACTTTCTGTAATTGCTTCTTCTCTTCCTTTTTTAGTGGACTCCAGTAAGGGTGCAGTACCGTCTTTGACCACACACATTAGCAGACATTTATCTGCAGTGTCAACTCAAAGGGGCGCTGTTTCATTGTTTTTTAGGAAACTGAAAATTTGGGTAATTCAATATGAGTTTCTGTTATGAGACAATAATCAGATCAAAGATCTACAGGCGACATGTTCATGAAACTCAGTTCAGCCTTCAATGAGCTGATGATGTTTTAACAGTGATGATGATGATGAAGATGTGGAAAGTTCATGTTCATGTTTACTTTTACTGATTTAATGAGACATTCAGGTACCTGGTTCATGTGTCAGTGAACATGAACATTCAGCTCTGTAGCGTCCGATGACAAACTGCTGTTTGTCTCTC